>CAUJRU010001849.1:0-109811 GCA_963277665.1 Viscum album
CAATATTATTTGAAATAGAATGGTGTACCAGATTTTGTATAAGATTTATTTCACTTTGATTTTCATAAACCAAGAGGAAGGGAAACTTTACTTCAACAAATAGACCTTCCAACTGAGTCTTCATCCACATAAGTTGTGTAGCAGCTTGAGTGAGAGAAACATACTCAGCTTCATTCATGTTAAGAGTCACTGATTTTTTTTTCTTTGTATGCCAACTAACACAATGTTTCCATAGAAAGAAAACTCCACCATATGTGGATCTTCTATCGTGAACGTTTCTTGCCCAATCAGTATCTGAATACCCGAACAGATCAATATTTTCTGAGCCATCATACATGATTCCAAAATTTAATATACCTTTAATATATCTAAGAATTATTTTTCCAGAAATCAAATGTTATTCTTTAGGAGCACTCTGAAATATTGCACATAAGGTAACAACATAGAAAATATCGGGTCTTGAGGCAGTCAAATATAACAGACTTCTAATCAAAATTCAAAACACTTTCTGATGAACTTCTTTTTTAGCGATGTAAAAATGTCCTTTATCATTTCTTTTTTTTAGTATTGATAAAGTCACCCCCTTTATCAATGCTTTTTTAGCTATGTTAAAGGGTGGTGTTACAGAAACCAAGTTTTGTGGTAGTGCCTTTTGTACATTGGCCTCTGGTAACTACCTTTCCATTATCTTCACTTTTCAAAACAAATCCATATTTTCGGAAGGTAAATTTTTTACCCTAATCAAAGAGTTGGGAAACACTCAAAATATTGTGTTTCATCCCATCAACTTATAATGTTTTCCTAGATTTTATATTTTCTTTCCCAGTGATGGATAATCCAACACATTTGATCCTCAGAGATTCATCTTTTCCAAAAGTCCTTGTTCCTTTATTAAAGTCTTTCATATTCTTCTGTAACATTAAGTTTCCTATCATATGAGAAGAACACCCACTATTAAGAATCCATGGATGTTATCCTTTTGTATCTTTCAAAGCAGTTTCAGTAATAAGAGCTTTCTGTTCTTCCTTTTCATTCTTCACCTCCAGCTTCTGTGATTTGTTATGAACCTTTTTGTGCTAGAAACAAAACAAGACATCCCTTATCAAGATTTCTAGGTTGTTCACATCTTTAAAAAATAGTTTCCAATGGTTGGAACCTATTTTCCACTTTCACACTAGCCTTCTCAGATTTCTTCTGAACTTCCTTATCGTACTTCTTCTTTTGAGAGGATTTTCTCCCCCTCGCACCTTGTCTTCCATAACATGTGGAATAGTAGTAATGTTTCTGGTTGAATCAAAACATATTTTCCATGTGTATGAATCCACCACAATACCATCAGTATCCATACAATGAATATTTCCTTCTAAAACATCCATATTGACCAGAGTTGTGAACATGATTCTCAACACTCTTCTTAATAGAACTATGTTGACCATCGGCCTTCCTATTTTCAGTCATAGCTTTCTTCTTCATCTTATATTTTTGTTAAAACTTATCAGAACCAGAAGTAGTAGAAATATTTTTAGACTCAAAATTTTTAGATACTTCAAATTTTTTGGTATTGCTAACTTTGGCCACATACATAGCCTTTCCATCTTTGTTCTTATTAGAACCAGTTCCATATTTCTTCTTGACCTTTGAAGGTAACTTTTTTTATCCTTTTTTTATTCATTCTTAATATAACTTTCACCATCTTTATAGGTAGTGTTTTTGAAGATTGTATTCCTTTCATCAGCTTCAGAAAGTTTCAATTGGACAAGTTCCAAATCTTCTTTTTTTCCTTCAACTTTACTTCCAGATGTTCATTATGATTATTTTCACTCTCAAGAGAATTATTCAGATCATCAATCTCCTTTTCTAAGTTTAATTTACCATTAGTAAAACTTTCTTGATTGTTTAATGAGGAATATTTATTTATCATCTTCCTATTTTCCTTCTCAAGCCTTCTAATCTTTCTCAAATATTCTTTCAACTCTTCCTTTATATGATGTTCAAGTTGAGTTTCTTCTTTAGAACTGTTACTCTCGTAATATTTACTATTCATAGCTTTAATAAAGGTATTCTCTCTATATTTATCAGAAAATATTTTTTTAGATTCAACTTGACTATCTTATTCTTCTTCATATTTGGAAAAAAGGATTCTTATTTTGGATTTGAAGAACTTTTTATCTTTTCCTCAGGTAGAATATTTATCATTATCACCCAATATCTCCCATAACCTTCTTGGCCTTCTATTTTCTTTATCATTGTATTCATATTTCCCTTTTTCAGGGCAATTATCTGAAAACTATCTAATAAATCCACATTCAAAACATTTGAAGGGAAGTTTATCCTTGTATTTACCTATGCCTATTTTCACATTCTTAGAAAATTAGGATAAAATTTCATCAATTTTTTTTTCATACCTCATCTTCCGAATCAAATTAACCAGCTTCATCTTCAATGATAATCTTTTTTGACTTCTCTTTCTTTGCAGCCTTGAAAGATATTTCTCTATCATCTTTTTTTTCTCTTTATATTCTTCCCCCTTCTCATTTAATAAGTTATGAGAGTTCTATGAAAATCATCTAGAGATAATTTTTCAGGGTCCTTGACTTCCAATGATGAATCTTTAGCATCAAACTTATCAGGAATAATTATCATGATCTTTTAAACATCAATATAATTCTCCAACATTTCACCAAGACATCAGATTGTACTGACAATTTCATTTACCTTGGTAATGAAGTCCCCAACAGATTCAGAATATCCCATTTTTATGTCTTTATAATTTAGACTCCATATTTGTAGTTTTATTTTTTGATTTTATATTTCCTTCATAGAAGTTCTTCATCTTGTCCTAGATGACTTTAGATGTAGTGACACCTTTCACTCTTAAAAAATCACTCTCATAAAGATATTAGAGTAATGCATTTTTATCCCTTCCATCGTTCTAAAGATTCTTCTTATCAATAGGTGTAAGAGTATCCATGTCATCAATAGTAGGATATCCATTTGTTGTAGCTTCAAAAACTTCATACCCAAGAGACATAATATGAGGAATCATTATATCTTTCTAGATATGATAATTTTTTCCATAAAATATCCGAATCCCCTTACTATTCACATAATTCATATTTTCCATCACAACTTATCGTTAAACCTTTATCAAAGAACAAATGAAGGTAACATGTCCCCCTGATACTAATTGATGTTACCCAGTTAGGATCCAAGTATCACTTAGAGGGGAGGGGGTGAATTAGTGATTCCTTTTTCTTTTATGTTTCCTTCATTTTGAAACAACCTTCACCTCCTGTTAAATAGTTTTTTCCCTGCTAAACACAATCAAAACACACAACCACAGGAACATAAGATTTACAAGGTTCACTACACAATAAGATTAGATACATCCTTGGTATGGTATGGAAACAATCCAGTACCACACAATCCACTAAAAACAATTCTTTGATGTGGAATACAATGATTAGGAGATACAATTACACTCGTGTAACACTTTGAAAAAAAATCTAATAGTGTGTGTCATCTCTCTTAGAACAAATAGGGTAAAACAATGTTTTTGTACTTCTTGATTAACTTTCAAAAATAAAATCCAAATAAATTCTTTACATTCCTACCCAGATGCTGATAAGAACCTTCTAGTGGAAACAACTTGTGTGTTACTCCTTACTTACGTGCCTCCCTACTTGCACACATCCCGCTTGCACGCCAATAACTACTTGCACTCCACTATTGTGAACAAATAAAAATTTGAACACCACTTTTGTATTATACACAACACTCTTCTTACACATAACTCTCCACTTTCACGTAACTTACAACTTATATGCCACTTCTGCTTGCACACCACTCTTTGGCATAATACACAACTTGCGTGGCACTTCATCTTATGAACCACTTTCTACTACTAGCATGATTAGAGCTCAAATTTTCTCTTAAGTATTGAGGATATTTAAATGATTAGGGTATCCATATATTTGTAGTCATTTTGGTTACCTTGTGTGTGAGGCATGCAACACATCTTTCATGCCACTCCATGAATTGCACGCCACTCCACGACTTGCGCACCACATTCACTTGTGCTCCATTCCTTCTTGCATTCCACTTCCTACTTGTGTGCCACTATTTAACTAGGGCTCAACATTCTTCCTTTTGTCATATTTTGATGTGATGATTTTGAAATATTACTTGCACACAACATAAACTTACGCTCCACTTCTTACTTGTGTTCCACTCTTTAACTTGCATGCCACTTTATTTCCTTTGGAAAAAACACTTCTTTACTCCCCCTATCCTTAATAATGCATACATCACAAGTTATACAAAATTATGATATTTGTGAAATACAAATCATCAAATCATCTTTATAGTTTCCAAGACCTTTTATAAAGTGAATCAATTTATCTTCTTTGACAACAAAAGACAACACCTTTTCTAGCCAACATGGTCCCAACAATTGATATAAATAAAGAATGGGTAGATTGAAATCTTTTAAAAAAAGAGTATGAATATGGAGTGAAAAAGTTCATCAAGGTTTCAAAATATCATGCATAATACCCTTCTCAAATCATTTTCCTATGTTTACACTATTGTTATTCAAGACAAGTTAGTCCAAAGGGATTGGAAGAACACTTGATCTATCATGGCATAGATTGAAGTTATAAATGTTAGAATAAACATGGGAGAATGAAAATGTAGATAGTGGATTGGATAACACTGTATTTTATGGATCATCTGATATGATTACAAGTGTGGAAAAGGAAGAAGAGTGTATTGAGGACATGATTACAGTTGTGAATGATGCTGAATATTGTATTGAGGAAATGGCAAGGATAGTTAAAGATGAACTTCATGATTTCCCAAGATTGTTTAATCAGTTAAAGAGTTTTGAAAATAATCCATTGTATGTTGGTGGCCCTAAATATTCATCATTATCATCCATACTGAAGCTGTATAATTTTAAAGCAGGCAACATATGGAGTGACGATAGTTTTACAGAACTACAATCTCTCTTGAATGACATGCTCCCAGAAGATAATGATCTCTTGAGTCAAACATATGATTCCCAACAAATGATATGATTGATGGGTATAATCTTTGAAAGAATACACACTTTCCCGAATAACTGTATTCTATTTCAAAATAACCCCAAATCACTTATATAATTCCCAAAGTGTGGTGCTTATCAATACAAAAAAATGAATCTTGTCCTATGAAAGTTTTATTGTACTTTCCAATCATTCCATTGCTTATGCACCTATATGGAAATGAGGATACTATATGGAAATTTACGAGGCATGTAGATACAATAAATAAATATGGGAATCTACGTCACCTAGAAGACTCTCCTTAGTATAAGAGAATTAGTCATGGGTATCCTGAATTTGGAAACGATCCGAGAAACCTTCGCCTTTCATTATATATATATGGGGTGAATCCTTCTAGTTTTCAAAGCATTACTCACAGTACATGGCCCGTTATTTTGTTAAATTATAACTTTCCACTGAGGTTATGCATGAAATTAAAATACATCATGTTATTTATGCTAATATCAAGACCAAAACAACTAGGTAATGATAATAATGTTTATTTGGATCCATTGATCAAGGATTTGAAATTTTTATGGGATTCAAGTGTTACATCTTATGATTCTCACATTAATGAATATTTCACGTTGAGAGTCACATTATATGGGAATATAAATGAATTTATTTCTCATGTAAATTTTTTATGATATAGTATTAAAGGAACTCAAGGGTCTCTCGTCTACGAAAAAGGTATACAGTCAATTTGGTTGAAACATTAATAAAAAATCATGTTTCAAGGACATTGTATATTTATACCCTAACAGAATAAGTACAGATCCTAGATGACATCATTCGATGGAAGTTTGGAGAATATACAACACAGTATCCACTAAAAAGTGATCAACTAATTGTGAAAGTAAAATATATGGAAACTTCTATTCGTAAAATGTTTTTGAAAAACCTTATGATAACTTATTGGAAAAAGAGATCAGTTTTTTCTGAATTACCATACTTGATCTTTATGTACATCTGGCATTTTTTTGATGTTATACATGTTGAAATGAATGTATTTGATTGTTTCGTAGAGATATTTCTAAATAAACCCCAAAAAAAGGATGGAATTAAGGGTAGGCTAGACATGGTTGACATGAGAATATGAGAAGATTTGGTGCCAGTGAGGGGTGAAAAATGAACTTTTCTTCCTCTAAATGCTTACACTTTTTCTAGGAAAGAGAGATATCAGTTTTTCAACTTCTTGAATGATGTAAAGGTTTCATAGGGGCACTAATCGAAAATAAAGATCATTGTGTCAATTACCGATTTAAAGTTAAAGGGTCTAAAATCACATGGATTCCATGTTTTGATGCAAGATATAATGCCTTTAGCTTTATGATTCATTTTACTCAAGAATGTTTGTCATAAATTAACCAAGACTCGTTTCTTCTTCAAATATATATACAGAAATTTTATAGACCCGATGGAATTTTCGACTATGGAAAGAGAAATTTTCATTATTGTATGTGCATTAGAAATTTTCTTCCTACCAATATCCTTTGATATGATGCTTCATTTGATGGTTCACTTAGTGATAGAGATTCGAATATATTTTCTTGTGCACTATGTGGTCATGTACACTAAATCAAATGTTATACCAGTTCTGTAGATAATGAATTATGAACATGCTAGTGCTCCCAATACTGAGAAACAACTGGTCTCTCAACCTGTTGCTACTTGTAGTACAGAGGAACAACAACCTTATTCACGTTTTGGTTCTCCTAATTAAATGAAAAAATAGGTTAATCGAATTATTGATACTCGTAGTGCAGAGGAACGACCATCTATATATGTTTCTTCTCTCAATGAAAAGGTACAATGAACATCTACACATGTCGATGCTACAGCTCCAGAGGAACATATTGAAAATATTGATTCTAGGAAAATGGTAGGTGATGAAGGACTGGTGATGTAGAAAAAGTATCTGCATCATAGTTTGACGGTGTTAGAAAAAATTCATTAAGGCAAAACATAAAGGCATAAAATACAAGGTCGGATGGAATGCGTGGGGACAACATGTTAACCACAACAAGGCCATGTTCAATAGTTACATTGGAATCATAACTTCGAAACGTGTGCTGATTGATGTAGATTTGTGGCACCATGTTGTTCTCAGGCTTAAGACACTGATTTGGGAAGATATTATGGTAACATTATGATTTCATTTATGTATTTTACTAAAAAAATTAATTAAACATTGACTTACTCTTCATCTTCCATTGCAGAGTGAATTTATAATAGATGAATCCCATAGAAAATATTTATTAACTCTTTTTGGAAGGATTCACAGAGGATTTTTCACAATTATAACAAGACATAATCTTAAAGATTCTTAAGGGAAAATAAACCCACACCCACCGCTTATCTATACACACTTGATAATCCAAGAAGTGTGGGATGTGTTTACTAGCCATTGTACTGATGTGTCTTTTCAGGTAAATTATGGCTAGTAATATGTTGTTTGATGATACGTTTATTCATCACTTTGATAGAAGGTTTTTTATTAATGAAATAGAAACGGAGTGTTGTAAATAATAAATGAGCAGTAAAACCAGCGTACCCCTACCGTAAAACAAGGATGGGGTATGCTTCACTTGAAAAAAATTGGTACATGTTTTAAATCTATTGTAATAATTTTATGTGACATGAAACAACATCAAAATTTTTTTCCTCTGTTTATATGCAGATTGATGACTCCAAATCCAAATCCATTTCAATCTGATTCCATGTTCTAGGGAAGGAGAAACATGGAAATAATCATGGGATACTAATAGATGAAAGCACATAGAAAGTGTGGGAAACATGTGTCAGTATTATATAATAAAACAATTTCATGAAATCTTTATAAGATAACGATGATAACTAATTTTTCTATATTTTATATCATACATAGGCACATGAATCAACAACACCTATACTAGATGAACACATACTATTGGTGTCCTTGAAGTGGCCAAAACAGTATGGTCGTGTCAGAGGTGCGGGTTTTTGTGTGACACCCCGAACATATTTTGAGAAACAAAACAAGAGGAGGATCAAAGTGAATTAATAAAACAGATGAGATAAATATTTTATACCCTTAAAGAACAATTCCAATAGCAGATAGAGATGATGGAAACATTTAGGGGGGTAGTCAAGCAACTCAATAAAATCCACTATGTGGAGATCCCCCCCACCCACCCACCAGCTATGAGGTTAGCTATTCCCCTCAAAGAGATGTCTTAGCTAAGGGATCAATTTTCTAATTAATGTTTCTATGAAATGTGAATCAGAAATACACTGATACATTTCTTACATTGATATTATACAGTGTGATAATGACTATGATTTATATCTATCAACACCCACTCATCGCATTGTAGAATGGGCCATGGTGATCAATATAAAAAACGACATGCTACACAACAGACCACTTCCAATAGGTCATGTGTGAGTGTCGACTAGCATATCCCATAAACCGAGAACCAATCTACCTATTACAATTCATGAAGAAGATATTTATAAAGTCGAAAAATCTATTGGAACATTCACCACATGGATTTCAAATCTTGTAAAGAAACATGTCTATAAGGACATATTCATTTCCAATTTATTTTTCAAGCTGAACCATTATAAATTAGTGAAAAAAGGTCCAAACCGATGAATGTAATTACATAAGGAAAAAGGGAAGGGGATGAAACAAAAGACCAACTCAAAACCATCTAACGGATCAACCAACAGATCGAAAATTATATGTAAAGTACCATTACCCCTCCCCATTCTATATCTATATTTACTAGAATTGAAGGTTCAGGTTGATAGAAATTTAAAAGTGTTGGAGTTGGTGGCCTAGAACCAACTACTTTGTACTTTATTAATTAATAAATAATTTATCACAAATTTATTGTTTTTATGCGTGACAATGCATGTGATAATTTCCTAAGGACAGTTGTTGCATTAAAAGGGAATAATGGATCACTTCTATGATGATAACCACGAAAGTTCTATAACACTGTTCTTGAATATATGTTCTATGGCTGGAAGATGTTATTTAAGGGAAACAAATAATACATACCATTAGGGGTGAGGGCTCATAAAAAATTGAGGAACCTTATCATGGTGTGCACCCTTGGTAATAATCAGGAGGATATTATGAGAACGAGACCCGACAGTAGGAAATCCACATTTAAAAGTGACATTGGATGTTCCTATCTACAGACATGTGTATTGGTCAGTGAGGTAGGATATGTTGGGTGCGTCACGAGTAATACTGCATCAATAGATAATGAGAGAAAGGATTTGTCCCTTCTATTCTATAACGGAATTAGATATCTCAAGCCCTTTTATGGAATTGATATAGACTAAATAAATTCATGGACATGGTAAGGAATGGGCAAGTTCAATTTTGGAAAGTAAAAGAAAGAATAATTGAGCACATGGCTTGATGGAACCGGCATGAAACCCACTTGATTTGAGATATCGAGAAGGGGAATACATTACATGGTAAGCGTTCGTAGGAGGTGACACATCATTACGGCATTAACCTCTTTCTCTATGGGTGCCTTGGGGTGTTTCTAGATGCTAACCTTGGACTTTAGGAAGACTCTGCCTAATTCCAATGAGAAAGATGCCTAGAGGGTCACACACTATGTGTGTCCAAGTATCTTAGTTAAATATTTATTTAACAAGTTGAACAAATATTATTCCCGATTGTAGTTTAGTAATTATTCAAGGATGCCTAGTCGCATTTATTTAGACACTAGTTATTTGAGAGAATATATTGTGGGTGAAATAATATATTTATTAGGGAGTAATGTAGTGATATTTATTTGGGAAATAAATAGCCATTATTCAAGGACTTATAAATATGGTGGAGGAAATAAAGAGAATGGAAAAGCAAAAATTACATTCCATGTATATTAATATACACATCGTGTGTTATTTCTGTGAATTTAGGATAAATAATATATTAATTTAATTAAATAATATTAGGTTTAATTCATTGGGCGCATGTCAAATAATAATAATAGTCAACTGTTATTATTAGAAATGGGGTATTACTAAGAATTAAATGAAATGAATAAATGCTTTCAGATAATTAATTCATTTTATTATTCTATGTAATTAAAATCCCAATTATATAATTCTCATTAGCCTAGATAATTTTGTGGTTGTGCAAAATGGATCTAGAGAAAGCTCTCAATCCAAGAGAGAATTCTTTTCTTCCAAGAATTCTCTCAAGCTACGAGAGAGAGATCATCCTCCACTGGATCAAGGCGATCGAAGGCAGACATCACAATGGAAGGATCTTTCATGCTAGCAACCGGAGATCCCTTCAGCGGCGTCCAGAGATACGTGGAGCATGTGTGGATCACTGCTAGAGGAATCCTACACTTGGATTCTATGACTCAATGAAGGATCACATCAAATCGTGATAGGAAACATCAATGAAGAAAGAATTAAATCAAAGTAATTCTTGTCAATTAATTAAATTAATTATAACCAACATATGATGATCCTCTCTATGGTTACGGGACTCCCCTCTTTCTTTTTTGTTCTTCATTTTATTCTGAATATCCGGAGTCTTATTATCGTGATTGATCTCGGATTTTCATTGTTAACGCTAAAATATAAGTTGGGTACACCCTCCAACGTGCTTCTGCTACGCCCAGAACCAACACGTTGTCTCAAAGGGGTCATATCGTTGATTATAATTATTTAGATTTTTGTTGGTGATTTAGGCATTTAATAATTTAATTGTTTCAATTCAAGTTAATCATTCTATAAATCTGAATCTTGAGATCTGTTCCTCCTCTCTCATTTCTCGCTCACCATACAGAAACAAATTTTTCTTTTAATTTTGATTAAAATAAGTCATAGGATATCATCCGGAGGTGCCAAACGTTCCTGGTAGTACAACACCAGAATACACGGGGTGTATTTGGTAGTGCACACCGTGTAGTATAGATTCGATGCATTAGACGGGTCTACCAAATAAGGTTGTGTATTGGATTCTATCTAAGTCTTTTAAGACTCCATGTGTTGACCAGGAACATGTGGTACACAGTTTCCAGATTACATGTTGTGTGTCCCACTGAACACGGCATGTATTCCCTTCGGGTTAGGGTTGGACCGTGTACCCTGTACAGAGCTCGCCCGTCCAGAAACCATAGCAAGTACGCCCGAACCCTCCGAGGTTACCCCAAACGGAATATGCACCCTTGGTACCAGCCAACCCGGACCCTTAGGCAATGCCTCGGGCTACGCTTGCCCTGGGCCGGGCCCAACAGGATGTAAACTAGGGACTCACCAATACCATAGAGGCATTAACAGCTCGATTGGAAGCGATGGAAGGTCATCGCGCTCAGATACAGCCGGAGCGGAAACCCTACCAATATTGGGTGACCAACACACCACCTCCACCAAATTTTGGGAGCCTTGTATTCTTCATCTTCAATGGATCAGGTGATCCGGAGCAGCATTTGATGCACTACACATCCTATTGCGACCCTATGATGGGGATTCCCAAACAACACGAAGCATTGAAACTCAGATGCTTCGTACGGACCTTGCAATGATCCGCCTTTTTCTGGTATACGAGTCTGCCGGCCCAGTCGATAAAGAGCTAGGAGGACCTCCGACAGCAGTTCCTATTCCACTTCAGCTCAACGCTGCCTAAAACAACGGTCATCGATCTCATGAACTGCAAGTAGAGGGAGAATGAAAGGGTCTCAGATTTCATCTCCAGATGGAAAGGTCTGACCTGTTCTCTGAACAGTCCAATGCCTCAAGATGAGATGCTAGCCATATGCATCGATAATCTTAGAGATGAGTTGCGAACACCGCTCATACCGGTGGAGTGCACCACTGGCTTACGCCATCTCTCGGCCATTGCCCAGATAATTGAGGACTCCCTGCAGCAGACTAATTCAAAGTACCAAATAGCCTTGCAGGCTCCTAATAAAAGAGCTCCTAGAGCTGAAGCGTCCACTGTCACACTCAAGCCGGACCCTATGCCCGCTCCGCCGCTCAGGCCTCCACCAAATCATCAAGGGCCCCCTGCATATCAACGGCCGCCCCCACCTAAATGGGACGATCATAGAGGACCGAAGCGGAACCAGTTTGAGGAGAGAAGACAAAAAGTATACTCATTCCGAGACGATCAAGTTCGTGGCTACTTCATTGCCGCCATGAACTGTAATCTTATCTACCTCCCGAAACCAAGGAACCCTGAAGAAGTCGGCCGCGATGACAGGACAGATTACTGCCCCTACCATAGGATGTTGGGGCATAGTATCCGAGAATGCTTCATCTTCAAAGACCTCCTGCAGAGGATGGTATATTTCGGACAAGTCGAGCTGGGACCACCCCCAGCACATTTGGCATGTATCTCTACCACTGACTCCGGTAAAGAGGAGGGGTGGCAGAAAGTCACCAGCAAATAGGGGAAGAAATTTGATAACTCGATGACTCAAAAGACTATCAACCGAGCCCAGGGCATACTCTGAGCTCAACTATAGCAGCCGATGTTTCCACCAAAAGCCCCTAAAGCCACAGTGCCGACAACATCGACCTCAGAATCCTCTACGAGCCGGCCATCCGGACAGAGTCAAAGGAGGAATCAATCACAAGAGGATACATCTGCAGTGGGGCCAAGGTTAGTCCAGACCCTGGTAGATTTCATGACCTCTAATTTGGCACCACGGGCACCGACCCACCAAACGGAACCATCAGAGACAACCGACCAGATTGACCTGTCAGAGGATGAGGAACCAATCTTTGGTTCTATCAACGTCATCCATCTCATGGAATAATTCCCTGATGAAGGGTATGACTACATACCTGAGTTCCCTACACGAGGAGCCGGGAGGAGGAATCGCAGAGGCAGAGGATACCAGGGGAGGCGCAGATGCGGTCGAAACCAACCCTACATTTGGACCCCATCCCAGACCGTCAATATTGCAAAAACCCGTGGCAGAGCCCTTCAGCAGACTCAGTAGGAGAGATAATTCCCCTCCACCTCCATAAGCCGCCACTCTGGCCCCGTTATTCTACGATACCCACCAGAGGAGGAGAAAGTGTCTGGCCTCCAAGTGTGTACAAACAGACCGGCCAGGTCAAGTCCTCAAAACGTAGGAACACCATCATCGTCTGCCCCCGTGGTCGGTCCCTCCTCGTCAAATGCTCCAGCTCCCAAAGAACCCACTAAGACTCTCCCGCTAATGGAGAAGCGTCGACCACTGGAGAAAAAATACGACATCCTTAAGCAGCTGGCATCTGTACCAACCAAGCTGTCCATCCTGGATGCCCTGAGTTTGTCATCTGACCTTAGGGAGGCACTTATCGAAGCTTTGATCAGCCCCCAGGAATTCCAAGCTGAGGTAGTTGCTGCCGAGATTTACCGGGCGGAGACTGGCTTGGCTGAATGCAATGCGGTGATTTCCTTCACTGATCAGGACGAAGATGCCATCATGCAAGGACACATCAGACCGCTATATGTTTCTTGCACGGTGAATGGTATTGAGAAACGAAAAGTCTTTATAGACAATGGCTCTGGAGTTAACCTCCTTCCCCTACGGACACTCCATAAGTTGGGCTACAGTGGGGATGATCTAATTCCCTCAGCCACAACTTTTTTAGGTTACGACAAGAGTGAGCAGAAACTAATGGGACAGACTAAGCTAAAGACTCATTTTGGTGACCTGGTAGCCTACACAGAATTCCTGGTGGTCCGGCAGAGAACAAAATTCAATGCCCTACTGGGAAGGCCATGGCTCCATAAGCACATGGCTGTTCCTTCATCCTACCACCAGTGTATCAAGTACTGCATCAATGGACAAAGCGGGACGTTGCACGCCGACGAGGCCCCTTTCGAGCTCTCGGAGTCACATTACATCGACGTCGGGTTCTATTAGCAAAAGAAGAAGAAACCTTTGGTCGATGGCATCGACTGGATCCTCACTCCAAATGGCATGGAAATGGTCCCCGATGACCCCCTCAGGCAGCTTGGCAGAGATTATGTCCTTCCCATCAACCACGTTGAGAGTAGGAGTTAAAGTCCGAACACGCATTCGGATGTCCTCATGACTTCATCCACGATGGCCGAGCATGACAGTGCGGGAACGTCTACCAACCCTTGATTTGGGGATGAATGCTCAAGCAGGGATGCCGACGATGCCTCTCCGTCAAACCCTTGAAGGCACAGACCAGAAACTCTCACCTCGTCAGATCAAGAGGATGACGACTTGGGAGAAGAAGAGGGGGGAGATCTTAGAGATTCACCTCCCTCATTTGAGGAGGGTATCTCCACCACTGTGGATGAGCTCAGGGAAATAAACATGGGTACCGAAGAAGACCCGAGGCCCACTCTCATTAGCATGACCATGTATCCTGAGGAACACGAGGTATATACCTCCTTCCTAAGGCAACATTGGGATGTCTTTCAATGGAATTTCATGGAAATTCTAGGACTTGATCCCGAGGAAGAGAACCATCACCTGGGTCTTCCAGAAGACCATCATGGCTACAAACATGCCATTAGAAGGACGCACCCCTCACAAGCTTCCTAGATAGAGGCTGAAGTTGATAAGATCGTTAAATCAGGCTTCATCAGGGAAGTCTAGTACCCCATGTGGTTGGCCAACATCGTCCCTATCAAGAAAAAGAATAGGAAAATCCGCGTCTACGTTGACTTCAGAGACCTTAATCAGCATTTTCCAAAAGATGACTTCTCAGTTCCAATCACTGAGTTGTTAATTGATGTAACGGCTGAGTATGAGGCTCTATCCTTCATGGATGGATATTCCGGATATAATAAAATCAGGATGGTCTGAGAAGATGAAGAATCCACTGCCTTCAGGGCCCCTCAAGGGGTATTCTGTTACAGGGTCATGCCCTTTGGTCTCAAGAATGCTGGAGCCACGTATCAGTGTGCCATGCATCGGATCTTTAATCCATTCCTAGGGAAATTCATTGAATGTTACGTGGATGACCTAGTGGTCAAGTCCAGACAGTGCTCGGATCACCTGTCGGACCATGAGACCATCTTCAATAAGCTCTGATGGCATATCTTGAAGATGAACCCCTTGAAATGCGCCTTTGGGGTTACCTCAGGGAAATTTCTTGGATTCTTTGTACGCCATCGCGACATCGAAGTCAACCCTGAGAAGACGAAGGCTATACTGAGCCTGCTGCCCCCTCGAAATCTCACTGAGCAAAGGGGATTCCAAGGACACCTAGACTACATTAGGAAGTTCATAGCCAACCTGGCAGGCAAATGTTTTCCCTTCACCAGGTTGATGAAGAAGGGGGTCACGTACCAATGGATGAATGACTACCAAGAGGCGTTCAACAACTTAAAGAAGTACCTCTTAAGCCCACCGGTGCTCATGCCCTCGGTCGAAGGAAGGCCTCTCATTCTATATTTGACGGCCCTATAACAGTCATTGGGAGACTTCCTCGCACAGAAGAACGACGTCGACAATGAAAACAGTCTCTATTACCTCAGTTGAACCATGATTGATGCTAAGACTCGATACTCAAATATCGAGAAGAGCTGTCTAGACTTGGTCTTCGCGGTTCAAAAGTAGTGACATTATCTGTAGCATCATGAGGTCCATTTGATATCGTGGAGTAACCCACTCAAGTACATCCTTAGTCGCCTGATGCTAACCGGACTCCTATCACGATGGGCGGTCATGCTGCAACAATTCGACATCTGGTTCGTGCCTCAAAAAGCCATCAAGGGCTAGGCATTAACAGACTTTCTGGCAGAGCACCCTTCAATAGGGACCACTGCACCGGACGCTAAACTACCTGATGAAGATATCATCTCGGTTCAAGGGGATTTCCCAACATGGGAAATGTACTTTGATGGTGCATCCCGAAGCCCCAATGGTAAGAGGATGGAGGATCCTAGATTCAACAAAGTTGGTCTAGGGATAATACTCATGTCCCTAGAAAAGGCAGTTTTTCCGTATTCCTTCCTCCTGTCAGAGGGATGTACGAACAATGAAGCAGAATATCAAGCCCTCATTGAAGTCCTGGAGCTCGTACTCCAGGAACAAGTACAACACCTTAAGGCAAAAGGCGACTCGGAGCTGGTCATCAAGTAAGTCAATGGTGACTATGCTATTAAAAAGGAGGAGTTGATCCCCTTGTTTGACCATGTCCAAGGGTTAATGGCCGAGTTCTCCACAGAACCAACATTGACTTATATTCCCCGGTCCCAGAACGCTCAGGCTGATGCATTAGCCAATGCGGCCACAGCCCTAGCCGACCCAGATCGGGATGAAACGGTTATCAGTATTGCTCACCGTCGAATGGTATTGCCATTTGATCAAGCTAAGACGGAATATATCCACGAAGTTAGTCCTATCCCCGAGCCGTATGCTCCTGCTACCGGATGGATGACCCCCATCACGAACTACCTTCAACGGGGATAGCTTCCATCAGTCAGGGTTGAATGAGAGAAAATACGGAGAAGGGCAATCAATTTTGTCCTATATGGAGGAGAGGGTCAGCAAGAGGTCCTCTACAAATGAGGCCTCGATGGAGTGCTCCTCAGATGCATTGACAGAGAAGAAACCGTTGTCGTCATGACTGAAGAAAATACAGGAGCGTGTGGAGCACATCAATCGGGGACCAGGCTTTCCCATCAGGTTCGAAGGCTTGGGTACTACTGGCCTACAGTGGCACGATACTGTGAGCGTTTTACTGAAAAATGCCACTCATTCCAGATTCATGCCAACTTCATACACTATCCCCTGGAGTTGCTTCATCAAGCTAAGTACTCCTGGATGTTTTTACATCTGGGGGATGGACGTCGTGGGACTATATCCTCCCGCCACAGCCAAACATCTGAAGTATATCCTCACGGCGACCAACTTCTTTTCCAAATGGGCAGAAGTCGTACCCCTCAAGGATTTCGGGGCAAGAAATATTTTCAGCTTCATGAAGGAAAATATCATCGCTAGATTTGGTGTCCCTCATACTATACTGATAGACAACGACACCAATTTTTTCTTTGCTGAGTTGGAAAAGCTATACCACGAGTATGGTATCAAGGCTAGCCACTCATCCCACTACCATGCAGCGGCCAACAGACAGATAGAAGCTTTCAACAAGACCTTGTCCAACATCCTCCAGAAAATGGTGGACAAAGACAGGAAGTCATGGCCAGATAAACTCCTCCATGCATTGTGGGCTTATCGAACCACAATCTGCACCGCTACTCGGTCTACCCCGTACTCATTGGTGTACGGCACGAAGGCGGTCCTGCCCATTGAAATCCAACTTCCCTCACTCTGCGTTGCCATCTGGGATCGATTATCTGATGATGAGCAGTCAGAAAAGTGTCTAGGTGAATTGGAACAGCTAGAAAAGAAGCAGTTTCACACTCTGCACCACCTGGAAGTGTACCAGAACCAGATCGCATGAGCCTTCAACAAAAAGGTCTGCCTCTGGTCTTTCTTGGAAGGAGAATCAGTGCTGGTCCTCCGGACCCCAATGATACCCAGTAAGAAGCCTCCAAAGCTGGAGCCCATGTGGGAGGGACCATATGTTGTACAAAAGGTCTATTCCAATGGAGCGTATGCCCTGATCTCCATGGACGAGCAATCCACCACGGCTCCTACCAATGCGAGATTCCTGAAGAAGTATTTCTCATAGAGACAGAGAACACTTCGTCCGAGCTGTATGACACTAAACTACCAAGCACCTCGTCCTCACTACATGATGTTAAACTGCATGGAATCTAATAATTCCCCTTCATCCTGACCACATGACGTTAAATTGTATTGCCCACGTCCTCACCATATGACGTTAAACTGCATGGAGATCGTCCTTACCGTATGACGATAAACTGCACGGACAAGGTGATTTAAAAACACCCCCTTCCCCTGTGTACGGACCAGACCCGCACAGGGCATATCATCTTTCAGAGAACTACATAAGGCTTGATTTCTGCCCTCGCAGGATATGTAGTGATGCCAGAATTCCATTCCCTGGCCCATCCACCTCAAACAAAAAAAACACAAACAAAAAAACAAAAATTCCCATCCCCCCGTGTATGGACCAAACCTACACGGGGTGTTCCCATCTTCCTAACCACATGACGTTAAACTGTATGGACTCCATCCTCATTGCATGATGCTAAACTACACAGATTCCAGATAACTACATAAGGCTTTATTCCTGCCCTCGTAGGATACGTAGCAACGCCAGGATCCCCAGTCTTGGCCCAACCCCCTGAATTAAAGATAAAAAATCCCTTCTTTCCCCCCGTGTATAGACCAGACCTGCACGGGGTGTACTCATTCCAGATAACTACGTACGGCTTGATTCCTGCCCCCACAAGATACGTAGCGACAACAGGATCCCCAGTCCTGGCCCAGCCCCTTAAAAAAAAGAGATGCCCTTTCCCCCCGTGTGCGATCCAGACCGACACGGGGTGTACTTCTCGTCCTTACCGGATGACGTTAAACAGCGTGGACAATGATGTTAAAAATTACCCTTTCCCCATGTACGAACCAGACCTGCATGGGGTGTATATCTTCGTCTTTACCGCATGACGTTAAACTGCATGGAAGTTGTCCCCACCGCACGACGTTAAACTGCGTGGACCCCCCTTTTTTCTTTCACATAGAGACACCTTTTGTCCTCACCGCATGATGTTAAACTGCACAAACTTCATCGCGACCCACTCAGGACACATGGCGATACAAGGTGGAGATACTCTTGCACATTTGGATACATCCTTTCTATACATCAGACTCCATGGTCCAGATAATTATGGATCTTCATAACCATTCATGGCCATCGGAGGTGGGAAGTCATCAACCCGTGGACACCTTTGTATGACTATGCATACCATGCCCTCAGTGGCTCTGCATATTGATAGCCCCTAGCCCATCTACCAAAGGCAAGATTTCCACAAGCAGAACTCTTCCTAGCTCCGTACGCTTACCGGCCTCAGAGCCCCCATACCATACCTCTTGATCCAGAAGTTTACAGCGAAGTGGTTTACAAGTTCGTTCCCCTTTTCACATTCAGGTGTTGCTAGGGTTTCCCTATCTGGCTAGCCTGTGTGTCTACCAGGGGTTCACGTAGCGACCTGCATCAACAAACATCAAGCTAGGACTAGGCTACTTTGACTCAACAGACAATTGTGGTGAAGATGTTTCTTGTATACCCATACACCATTATCCCCACGTGCCGAACTCTGCACTGTGAGCAATCGTGGATTTTCATAATCATTCATGGCCATCAGAAGTGAAACGTTATCGACCTGGGGACACCTTTATACAACTATGCATATCATGCCCTTAGCGGCTCTGCATAATGATATCCCCTGGCTCATCCATCAAAGGAAATATTTCCTCGGGCGGTACTTCTCCTAGCTCCATACGCCTACCAGCCTCAGATCCCCCACACCATACCCCCTGATCCGGGAAAGCTCAAAGTTTCAGTTTACGACCTTCATCCCCTGCCTTGTCCTAAGTATATCAAGACATATTGACTCAGTTATCCTTAGAGTGATTGCAGAAATAGTCACCCAATGGTTTGAGCTCTATGACCGAAAAACTAGGAGTACCTCATCCTTACCGCATGATGTGAAACTGCATGGAATGAAGGCACACCCCCGCGTAAAAAAAGGGAAAAGATCAGCGTAGGGGGATCTTTGAAACTCAACAAGCAACTAGGTACGGATATCCCCGACATGTCCAGACATTCCCCTGCCAAATGACAGACTTCATGGCCCGGATAATTGCGGATCCTCATAACCATTAATGGCCATCTGATGTGGAAAGCCATCGACCCGTGGAAACCTTTGTACGACTATTCATACCATGCCCTCAGCGGATCTGTATAATGATAGCCCCTGGCTCGTCCATCAAAGGCAAGATTTCCACAGGTGATGCTCTTCCTAGCTCGGTACACTTACTGGCCTCAGATCCCCCATATCACCTCTCATGATTCAAGAGGCCCCAGAACCAAGATTTACACCATCAATCCCCCTTCCATGTCTAGGGCCTGTTGAGGTATTCAAGCCCAGTTATATTCTGATGAAGAGTAGCCTTCGCAAAAATTCCCCCCGTCCTCGCCGTATGACATTAAACCGCACAACAACCTTTAAAGATATCCTCGTCCTCGCCGCATGGCGTTAAACTGCATGAAAACCTTTAAAGATATCCCTATCTTTACCGCATGACGATAAACTGCACAGAAGTCGTCCTCGCTGCATGATGTTAAACTGCATATCAACCTTTAAAAATGCCTCTCGTCCTTGCCGGATGATTCTAAACTGCACGGATTATGTCCCAACCACTTGACGGTAAACTACACAGTCATACTCGTCATGGGTTCAATGAGAAATAGAGGCTCTTCTTCACCTTTCAGTGCACGGGTCGGACCTGCACGAACCACCGCCTCACACCAGCATGAGAAATAATTACTTCACCCATTCTTAGGAAGTTTAGTCGATATTTTTCCCCTGTATTCAGGCACCCTCTCATCATAAACCATACTCTATACTTAGGAAAAATCCAAAATCTCATAAGCCACCCCTGGTGGTTCCAAACCTCAACTTCCCTGAAGTTGCTCGGCTATCGGAAGTGGATAGTCTTTGACTTAAGGACACCTTTATATGACTATGCATACCATGCCCTCAGCAACTCTACATATTGATTTCCCCTGGCCATTCTACCAAAGGCAAGATTTCCTTAGGTGATGCTTCTCTCCATACGCCTCTTGGCCTCTGAGCCCCCATTTCTATCCTGGAATTCGGAAACCCTCTAAGCCGCAGTTTACCAACTTCTTTCACAACCCTTCCAGAATATGGTGGAACATTTTTTAAAAGATTACTGAGAACTAGGAGAAGTCGTTCCATTTCAAATGATTTCCCAGCTGCATGACTTTAAACTACGTCAAGCCTCAACCATCCCTTACGCTATCTAAATGTGTAGGGAGGTGGTCTCCAGACCACGCTCTTGATTAGTACGGTTGTTCCCAAAACCCTTTCAGATGTCACACTTCCCTTCTGAGCCACCCCTAGTGGTTTTCTTAATTTTCCAAGCCACTCATCGTGGTTCCCATAATCCGGACTTCCTTCAAGTCCCCTGGCCATCATAAATGGAAAATTCTTTGACTTAAGGATACCTTTACATGACTATGCATACCATTCCCTCAGCAGCTTTTCATATTGATCAGCCCTGGCCTATCTACCAAAGGCAAGACTTCCTTAGGAAATGATCTTCCTACCTCTGTACGCTGATGTGGATCCCATGCCTTGAGACATGCCCTGCATGTCGTCCAAACAAGTTTTTCCCCACGTGCGTCTGAAGGGTATTAAAACATATTTTAATCAGTTGAACCCCATTGGGGGCCTCTCCCCACCATATTTGGTCAAAGATGTTTGACCTAAAACATCAGTAGTAATATTCTTGTCATCGGGACTTTAAAATTCTCACGGAAGAAAGAGGCCCAAAGCCTATTAGGCCAAAAACCCAAAAAGGGCGACCTAAGCAAAAGCCGGGTTATACCCGCTGGGTCCATACCGAATGGGCCCAGGAAAAATTAGGGCGTTAAAAGAAAAATACAAAAAGGTTGTGGGTTTTTCCTACAAAACCCTAGAAAAAGTCGAACTATGCTCACCGAGTCCCTTGGCTCAGGAAAAATTTAGAGCATTGTCCAATCACTCATTGATTTTCAGGACCACTCTACATTCTGATGGGGGGAATTTGTAGGGTCCTGAAAATTCCGCAAGGGGGAAATCCAATTACCGCAAAACATGGAAAAGGACCGAACCGGTCTGCGCACCGGCTCCCAGAAACAGTATGCAGCCGGTTCGGCAGACCGCCCTTTCGCAGATGTCGTCGTTCACGAAATGAGGGTGGGGCGCCTCCACGGGCGCGAACCAGGAAGACCGCCGATGAATCCAGGCCAGCCCACCGCCGCGAACCACGCCAAACAGCCCACGCCGCATGCACTGTCGTTCGCAAAATGGAGGTGAAGCGCCTATGCAGCCACAGACCACCGTTGTCCGCGGAATAGAGGCGGATTGGTGTGTTGTCACGAAGCAATCGCACCGCGACTCATCAAATATACATGTTGACTGAGTCATCCGCGGGTGGGAATTCCTTCATGGGCTTCCGTAAAGGCCATATTCCCATCCTATTTGTGGCTCTATAAATATTCACCGAGGGACACCAAAAAGAAACGGAGGAAGGACGGGTGAAAACCCGTGGGGAGATGCTGGAGAAATTTCTCCCAGCAGTCCACGACCATCTGCGGACCACATGTCGTATGTGGATGCACTCTTCTGCGGAGAGGTGAAACCAAACAGCAAACCACATGAAACCAGATCCTTTACGGACAGCCCTTAGCGGTCACTCCTTCCGCGGACCAGTGTCTTTCGAGAAATGGAGGCGGAACCCCTCTGTGGGCGCGAAGTAAGATGGGCACCAGCCCCTTTGTAGACACCCTTCGCGGATGGCCATCTCATCCGCGAACAACCTCCTTTGTGGATAGCCTCCTCCGCGGAAATAATCCTTCACGGAGAGCCTCCTTCGCGGATAGTTCCTCCGTGGACACCCTTCACGGACAACCAAACCACGAGCCACATACAGCCTCCCTCGCGGATAGTCCTTCGCAGACAGCTCCTTCGCGACTGGCTCCCTCACAGACGGCTCCTCGCGGCCAGCTTCTACGCGGCCCACTCCCTGCGGAAAACCCCATGCACTCGCTAGTCCATACCACGGGGTTGCGCCCCCGCACCCCTGCTCAGGGTCAGTGCCGGGCTGTTGTCTCAGCCCTCCGGGTTGTTCCCTTCGCTACCTTTATTGATCCCCATGAATAATGGACAGTCGCACCGTGAACTTTTCGGGCCGGGTCAATAGTATTTTCTATTGCACCCTTTTGCCGCCCCAACATCCGTCCTATAAATTCCATGAGTTGAGCTACTCCTCATGTAACACCCGAGACTTTTATGTTATATAAACCATCAAAGGAATCTTTTTCTACACAACACTTGCTTGGCTTGCTTTACACGCAATCACAACCTTCCTCGATAGCGTGTGTAGTATGCAATACTGAGTTTCACGAAACAACGATATGCTATTAAAATATTATTAAAACTAGCCGTTATGAATAGTAATAACCACTTTTTGAAATTTTATAAATTTTATTTTTCAAAATGAACTTCATTTTTGGACTCAGAATATCGAAATTAGCCTAGGGTGAAATTTTGGTATTTTTCTTAAAACTTTCAATTTTTGATGAATAGTGAAACCACTAAGTGGTAGGTTAAAAACTGAATTTTGCATAAAACTTAATTTTACCGCTTCTGTGAATGGAATTTCGAAAATCCAAGAGACACGGTTAATATCAAGGACTAAAATGTGGTTCAATGAGATGAAAATAATTTTTGGTGAATAGTAACTTTTTACTTTTTTTTACCGCGGTTAATAGTAAATTGGGTAACTAAGGGTAAATATGATATTAATATTACCCTAACACATGTCCTAATTCTATTGAACAAGTGTAATTCGACCAAAAACAAACTTAGGAATAAAATATGACCATTTAGGCCCACTTGGATTAGATTAGGACATTTATTATTAATTTATTTAAAGAAGGGTTAAAATAGTTAAAATCAAAGTTTAATAAGTAAATCATTTATAATATGGGGTTATACATAAGATAAATTCGATTGTAAATATTCATTAGAAAGATAAAAATATTTCCTACATTATGGTATTTTATTTGTAATTTTTAGACATCATATAATTTAATTTATTTATGACACAAAGATGATGCAGTAATTATCTTATTAATGAAATATTGACATAATTGATAATATAAATACCAAAATAAATGAACTTTAAGACTTTTTATGAATTACACTAATTTTCTAGGTTACTATGATATATTATTGTTGATTTAATCAACTTGGTTCGAACATATAATTCTGTTATGACTTTCACAAAAATCATATATCAAATAGTGTCAAAATTGACACAAAATAGTTTTTAAATCAAATATTATATTATTAATTGTTATTTTATTCCTAAAAATCTAAGGTTCAGCAAAATGACTTAGATAAGGATATATGTATTAATAATAAACAATTTGGGGTTCTTTTGGCTTGATATAGTAAGTTTATTAACCTTATAGTATAAGAACACAAGAAGACACGGTAAAAGTAAAATTATTTAACTTAATGTTAAATCTAAATGATAAGGTTAAAATAGGAACCTAAACTTGTCTAAATTCTATTGGATGAGAGGATTTCGACCCATACCCACCTTATCCTCGAACTAAATCAATTTGGAGCTAATTAAAACCGAACTTGACATTATAATAAAATAATATTTTGAGATATTCCTAAGGTGCCCCTCTCCTCCCTTATAAAAGGACACCTCCTCCCCCTCCTCCTCACACCAATTTGAGCACTCAAGCTCGGCCAACCCCTGCCAAAATCTCTTCTCCACTTCCCTAGAAACATCCTAGAGGTTCTGGTCTTCCTCAAAGACCAATTTTAGTGCCCTAAGAGGAGGTCTCAAAGAGGCGCTTCAAAGAAGAGGTAATTACCGTTACCAATTCTTTCATCTTTATTTCTTCTTCCACTTCTTATTCTTAGGTTGTTTCATTATGAAGTAATAACATCAGTATCACTCATATACGGATATGTTATTATAAGTATGAAACAACCCTATTTCACCATCTATCCATCCTACGGAAAAATAAATCACCGCGCGTGCGTATGTACGGAATACCGTCTCCACGCCGTGGTGTAATCTATTTTCCACCACCACCTTACATGGATGGGTATAATGGTGTAAAGAATAACTATACATAGTTATTACAACATCATATTGATTCTTATATATTGTATAATCCAGTCCAATTCAATTCAATAATTATGTAAATGATATCATCGCTCGTGCGTACGTACGGAATACCGTCTCCACGACGCGGTGAGATTCATTCTTAATGATTAACCATTAATGAATGATTATAAAGTATATATAATAAGTACTAATGAAATATATGACATAATAATGATACTGGATTTATGTATATATATATATGTATGTCATCTACTTACTTCCATTCAAGACAATAAAGAAATAAAAACAACGTTCATGCGTACGTACGGACTACCGTCTCCATGAACGGTGTTTTTCATTTCATTTATCTATCTATTATATATATATATACTGAATATATATGATATATAAATCATATTTTATATTCTGGATGTAAGTAAATCATGATATAAGTAATAATAATGTCAAGAACAAAAAGTCAAAACACCTACGATAAATGAAACGATTTTGCCCAAAACGCTTCTTTAACATGGAATTTACAAAAGAACGGGTAATATAATGTCATAAGTGAACCATATATGATATCATAACAATGAATATGATTCTGTAATAAGTCAATGACATTATTTAAATCATTATACAGGAGGTTCGGACACATACGAAGCAAATCGGACCTAAGGTAAGGGAAATATCACAATCTCATTTTTATCCGAGATTGTTTATACTTTGGCATTTACTGGGGTGTATTTTATCATCCACATCCATGTTCCCCCAATATGTAATATTGTTTCCATACAATTAAAATAGTTTAAATCCAATTTTACCCTTCGGTGAGTTTTTAGTAAAAGATACGAAAGGAATCTTTTGTCGTTTTTCATACGAGGTACTTTTTGACTTTTCCGACAAAAGTACGAAGAATGTTTTTTTTAACTTATACGGCATGAATGTATTTTTAAAACATTATTTCCAAGAAGCTTCCTTTACAAGTTTTCAAGATTATTTTTAATCAACTTCTTTTATTTTAATGTTGTATGACATATTATGAAAGGAAAAATGTTTTTTGAAGAAGAAAGGATATTTTCCTCAAGAATGGAGTTCAAGTGTTTTATCAAAATTATTTTCCATCTAAGATAATAAAGGGTTCTATTTTTATCCCTATTATTACATTGATCATGTTGTGATGGAATTATTTTTATGAATTCCTTTATCTTATATAAATTGATTTATGATGTCATGATGTTTCAAGAATCCCATTTTTGTTACATGTGTTATGCGATGATGTATGTTTTATGATTATGTGGCACACATAAGAAAGGATTCATTATAAGATGGGTGGGACCTATATCTCCCTCCAATGCATTGGGTAAAGATTTTATATCTCATGAGATAGACATGGATGAAATGGTAGGTTATACCGGTTCAGTGAAACAGGACTGAAACGAGGGTTACTCGATTCAGAAAGGGACTTTGTCCACTAAGATAGTCTTGGAAATGAGTCTTGACTAACAAGAAATGATTCTATATGATTATGTGTGTATGCCACAAAGTTTCATGTTTTATGTTATGATTATTGGGATTTCATTTCACTACTATGATTTATCCCATGTTATGAAATTATGCTCTCTTTTGCAGGTTAAAATTTCCAAAAGTTATGTTCTTATGAATATGATGTGATTGATTTCTCTTTTGTTTACCCTTACTGAGCATTTGAGCTCACCCTTTTATGTTTTCTTTTCCCCAGGATATAAAGAAAGGTTTTAGGTTAAAAAAAAGGGGAAGATCTTTATGGGAGATATTGAAGATCTTTCACCACGATTAGAAGATTACGTTCCGAGTTTCCAAAGACACTAAACTATTACGATCCTTGTGTGTGTGTTTTTGTTATGTACTAAGTATTCCGCAAAAGTAATGTAATGTCCATGTACGTGAAGCTTCGGGTCTCTACAGTTGGTATCAGAGGAAAGGTTTAGTCAACCTTTGGAAACTAGGATGTGAAAACGTTAGTGAGATCCCTAGAAATATTTCTAAGGTATGTCTAGGGATGCCCCTAAGGATAAGTATACGTATAGGATATAGTCCTAGAACTATGGTAACGATATTAGATTAAACCAAAGATTTTAGATATTTTAGTTACTCCCCCTTTATTATGATTTTTTCCTCTCACACTATTCTTTTTGGGTTTTAGAAAATGGCTGGAAACAAGGTGATTCACGATAATGGAGGATATGATGGACAATGGAATGATATTCTTCATGAGCAACCAAATGAAATGGGCTTTGGAAGTCCAAACATCATCATTATGCCGAATCAGCAATCTCATAATATGATCAATAAAGTAAAATTTGGTAAGTTTCCTGACTCGGCTAATAAGAGAAAGATGGAGTTTCATGATGATCATAGAGGAAAGAAAGTTCAATTTCCCCTATGTAAATCATGTGGGAAGAGGCATCAAGGAGAATGTTTCAAGGGAACTGGAAGATGCTTTGGTTGTGGAAAAGAAGGACACAAAGCAAGTAAGTGCAAAGGAAAAGGGTCGGTTAACACCATGGATGAGGATAATGGTATTGCTATGACATCAAAAATGGTTAAGTGTTTTAAATGTGGAATGTATGGCCATTATGCAAACAAATGACCTAAGGGAAAGACTCATGAAGAGAATCAGTATGGTCATATGGGTAGTATTTATGTAGATGATGATGAAGAGACTACAAATGATATGTGAGATGAAAGAATTTTTGAAGCTCGGTCAATGGTTTAAGAATGTAGTGGAATGATTACATGTTTATCATGTGTAATGTTGTATAAGAAATCTCATGGTACTATGGAATAAAGAGACGTCTAAGGATTGTTACACTGTTGTCTTTCCTTGAGTTATGAAAGTGTATGATTAATGGTACCACTATCCATGAAAGGTTATTCAGATATTTTTAGAATTTAGATGATATGCGCACAATGAAGGAATAATAAGATAATGGGGTGTTTGATTATATTCATGAGCTCATGATTGATATAAGGACTAAGTGATATCATGGTTTGAGTATATAGAATTTTGAGGATTTTGGTATGTGGAAAGTGTTAACGTTTAACTGCATTCATGTTTTCAATAAGGTTCAATGGGTATTCAAGGGAATACATGATTAAGGCCTTTGAATGATTAGAATGTGACCAACGAGATATATCTTATGATATATGGGGATCAACGATGGTATTAAATCTCTGGAAATCGTTTTCACTATGTTATGAGAGTGGACTGCAGTATTATGGATAAGCCTAAAGATTGGAATGGATTATGTTGGACACAAGTTAGTATTGTTTAAGGATAAATGTTTTCTCGATATTATTGATGGGATGTTATAGTAATATAGTTTTAGAAAAAGGAAAACCTGCAGGACGGGAGACAGCCCATCGCGTCGGACAAGGCTGTGGGAATCGAATCCACAACCGAAGTGCGACTGGCCTTTATCGCCTACCACTGGCCTACAGGAAGTCCCTATTTAGTAGAAACTAGTTTTATTATATTAAGCAGTATGATATATGAAGTATAAGTCCATTTTAGAAACCATATATGATTAATCTCACTATAGATCGACTTATGTATATAATATTTGCTAACCTTTTGTTTGAGACAGATGGAATGACCCGTCATTCTATCACATGATCTGCTAACACTTCACGAATAACAAATTCAACTTCATTTATTTAAGAGATGAAGTGGAAATTGTTCAAGGCATGAACAACAGTGAGATTATACCAAAATAAAGAAAGTATTTATTCTAATTCAATTTTCAACTTTAGGGAAATGATCTTGAAAACCAAAAATGTTGTCCTAGTGATCTTATACCTGATGAATCAGATGGTACCTTAGATCGTCACAAATTTATGGATTTGTGATTACTGGATTTTCCATAGCCATGTTCTCTACCACTCTCCATCAGAACATGATGGTTAGATTTCTCTTCCATATCCATATTTTCACCTATGTGGAAACCCAGTGATTAGTTTATTTGGGTAACCGTTACATTTCATACTTTTGTTTTTAAAGATAAGTTTTGGTATTCCTTTTTACGATGTGGGTTTCTATCAAAGAAACTTTCAAATAGTAAACCATTTATAACCCCGACGAATTTCGAGGGCGAAATTCTTTTTAAGGGGGGTAGAATGTAACACCCGAGACTTTTATGTTATATAAACCATCAAAGGAATCTTTTTCTACACAACACTTGCTTGGCTTGCTTTACACGCAATCGCAACCTTCCTCGATAGCGTGTGTAGTACGCAATACTGAGTTTCACGAAACAACGATATGCTATTAAAATATTATTAAAACTAGCCATTATGAATAGTAATAACCACTTTTTTAAATTTTATAAATTTTTTTTTTCAAAATGAACTTCATTTTTGGACTCAGAATATCGAAATTATCCTAGGGTGAAATTTTGGTATTTTTCTGAAAACTTTCAATTTTTGATGAATAGTGAAACCACTAAGTGGTAGGTTAAAAACTGAATTTTGCATAAAACTTAATTTTACCGCTTCTGTGAATGGAATTTCGAAAATCCGAGAGACACGGTTAATATCAAGGACTAAAATGTGGTTCAATGAGATGAAAATAATTTTTGGTGAATAGTAACTTTTTACTTTTTTTTACCGCGGTTAATAGTAAATTGGGTAACTAAGGGTAAATATGATATTAATATTACCCTAACACATGTCCTAATTCTATTGGACAAGTTTAATTCGACCAAAAACAAACTTAGGAATAACATATGACCATTTAGGCCCACTTGGATTAGATTAGGACATTTATTATTAATTTATTTAAAGAAGGGTTAAAATAGTTAAAATCAAAGTTTAATAAGTAAATCATTTATAATATGTGGTTATACATAAGATAAATTCGATTGTAAATATTCATTAGAAAGATAAAATTATTTCCTACATGATGGTATTTTATTTGTAATTTTTAGACATCAAATAATTTAATTTATTTATGACACAAAGATGATGCAGTAATTATCTTATTAATGAAATATTGACATAATTGATAATATAAATACCAAAATAAATAAAATTTAAGACTTTTTATGAATTCCACTAATTTTATAGGTTACTATGATATATTATTGTTGATTTAATCAACTTGGTTCGAACATATAATTCTGTTATGACTTTCACAAAAATCATATATCAAATAGTGTCAAAATTGACACAAAATAGTTTTTAAATCAAATATTATATTATTAATTGTTATTTTATTCCTAAAAATCTACGGTTCGGCCAAATGACTTAGATAAGGATATATGTATTAATAATAAACAATTTGGGGTTCGTTTGGCTTGATATAGTAAGTTTATTAACCTTATAGTATAAGAACACAAGAAGACACGGTAAAAGTAAAATTATTTAACTTAATGTTAAATCTAAATGATAAGGTTAAAATAGGAACCTAAACTTGTCTAAATTCTATTGGATGAGAGGATTTAGACCCATACCCACCTTAGCCTCGAAATAAATCAATTTGGAGCTAATTAAAACCGAACTTGACATTATAATAAAATAATATTTTGAGATATTCCTAAGGTGCCCCTCTCCTCCCTTATAAAAGGACACCTCCTCCCCCTCCTCCTCACACCAATTTGAGCACTCAAGATCGGCCAACCCCTGCCAAAATCTCTTCTACACTTCCCTAGAAACATCCTAGAGGTTCTGGTCTTCCTCAAAGACCAATTTTAGTGCCCTAAGAGGAGGTCTCAAAGAGGCGCTTCAAAGAAGAGGTAATTACCGTTACCAATTCTTTCATCTTTATTTCTTCTTCCACTTCTTCTTCTTAGGTTGTTTCATTATGAAGTAATAACATCAGTATCACTAATATACTGATATGTTATTATAAGTATTAAACAACCCTATTTCACCATCTATCCATCCTACGGAAAAAGAAATCACCGCGCGTGCGTACGTACGGAATACCGTCTCCACGCCGTGGTGTAATCTATTTTCCACCACCACCTTACATGGATGGGTATAATGGTGTAAATAATAACTATACATAGTTATTACAACATCATATTGATTATGATATATTGTATAATCCACTCCAATTCAATTCAATAATTATGGAAATGATATCATCGCTCGTGCGTACGTACGGAATACCGTCTCCACGACGCGATGAGATTCATTCTTAATGATTAACCATTCATGAATGATTATAAAGTATATATAATATATACTAATGAAATATATGACATAATAATGATACTGGATTTATGTATATATATATATATGTATGTCATCTACTTACTTCCATTCAAGACAATAAAGAAAGAAAAACAGCGTTCATGCGTACGTACGGACTACCGTCTCCATGAACGGTGTTTTTCATTTCATTTATCTATCTATTATATATATATATATACTGAATATATATGATATATAAATCATATTTTATATTCTGGATGTAAGTAAATCATGATATAAGTAATAATAATGTCAAGAACAAAAAGTCAAAACACCTACGATAAATGAAACGATTTTTGCCCAAAACGCTTCTTTAACATGGAATTTACAAAAGAACGGGTAATATAATGTCATAAGTGAACCATATATGATATCATAACAATGAATATGATTCTGTAATAAGTCAATGACATTATTTAAATCATTATACAGGAGGTTCAGATACATACGAAGCAAATCGGACCTAAGGTAAGGGAAATATCACAATCTCATTTTTATCCGAGATTGTTTATACTTTGGCATTTACTGGGGTGTATTTTATCATCCACATCCATGTTCCCTCAATATGTAATATTGTTTCCATCCAATTAAAATAGTTTAAATCCAATTTTACCCTTCGGTGAGTTTTTAGTAAAAGATACGAAAGGAATCTTTTGTCGTTTTTCATACGAGGTACTTTTTGACTTTTCCGACAAAAGTACGAAGAATGTTTTTTTTAACTTATACGGCATGAATGGATTTTTAAAACATTATTTCCAAGAAGCTTCCTTTACATGTTTTCAAGATTATTTTTAATCAACTTATTTTATTTTAAAGTTGTATGACATATTATGAAAGGAAAAATGTTTTTTGAAGAAGAAAGGATATTTTCCTCAAGAATGGAGTTCAAGTGTTTTATCAAAATTATTTTCCATCTAAGATAATAAAGGGTTCTATTTTTATCCCTATTATTACATTGATCATGTTGTGATGGAATTATTTTTATTAATTCCTTTATCTTATATAAATTGATTTATGATGTCATGATGTTTCAAGAATCCCATTTTTGTTACATGTGTTATGCGATGATGTATGTTTTATGATTATGTGGCACACATAAGAAAGGATTCATTATAAGATGGGTGGGACCTATATCTCCCTCCAATTCATTGGGTAAAGATTTTATATCTCATGAGATAGACATGGCTGAAATGGTAGGTTATACCGGTTCAGTAAAACAGGACTGAAATGAGGGTCACTCGATTCAGAAAGGGACTTTGTCCACTAAGATAGTCTTGGCAATGAGTCTTGACTAACAAGAAATGATTCTCTATGATTATGTGTGTATGCCACAAAGTTTCATGTTTTAAGTTATGATTATTGGGATTTCATTTCACTACTATGATATATCCCATGTTATGAAATTATGCTCTCTTTTGCAGGTTAAAATTTCCAAAAGTTATGTTCTTATGAATATGATGTGATTGATTTCTCTTTTGTTTACCCTTACTGAGCATTTGAGCTCACCCTTTTATGTTTTCTTTTCCCCAGGATATAAAGAAAGGTTTTAGGTTAAAAAAAAGGGGAAGATCTTTATGGGAGATATTGAAGATCTTTCACCACGATTAGAAGATTACGTTCCGAGTTTCCAAAGACACTAAACTATTACGATCCTTGTGTGTGTGTTTTTGTTATGTACTAAGTATTCCGCAAAATTAATGTAATGTCCATGTACGTGAAGCTTCGGGTCTCTACACCTCATGACCCTCCTATAACCCCATTACCTATATCCTTTTGCTAGGTTCATCCAGAAAGGGCCTACCTTGTGTAAGTCCCACACCAACCATTGCTAGGTCTCTCCTACCTAGTTGTCCTAACCACATGACGTTAAACTGTATGGCCCTCGTCCTGACCACAAGACGTTAAACTGTATGGAAACAGTCCTCTCTACATGACTATAAACTGTAGCATTCCCTATTATTCAATAACTGGATGCCTCATGCCATGTTTACAGTGGCATAACTTCAAGAGCGCTGGAATCCATTCAAACATTCCATCACTCCACACCACACTTTGCGTGTCCTTCATTCGGATATTCATTCTCTTTCATGTCTAAAGGGACCCCCTAATAGCCTGGCCTCATGCCGCATCGGCTCACCTACCGTCCTGTGACAATGCCCCGAAAAACTTTGCAAAACACTTCGAGATAGGTCATGTGTTTCGAATATGGTCAGAAGTCGACCCTCATTTGTTCGTCCCCATTTCTGGCTAACATGATATGAATGTTGTGTTTCGAACATCGTCAGTAGTTATCCTCCATCACCATGCCAGCCTCATTTTGTTCCGAATGTCGGGCATGTGATTCACACTTTTCATCTCCCTTTGTTTGGACTGATTCCAACGCCCTTGGCGTTATCCCGCTTGTGCACTTGCGCATAGGAATTGGCCCCCATTATATTTCTCAACCCACCAATGGGTTCGAGTTCCCTCATGGCCAGACATGAGGAAGACACCACGGGCATCCATCTCGGTGTAAGCCCCGACATTCTGGTCCTCCTCAGAGTGTAATCCCCAATTCATCATCCTGGGCTGCTCCATACGTAAGCCCCACTCCGCTTCTCATGGATGCACCTTTCGTGACGTGATCGTCTGGTCTCTGCTGCCTCTTGTTTCTCACACCGAGCATGACTCACATAATCTTAGAGTAAGAATCGAATATGACATCCTAAAATGGGCCTCCTCAGAGTGTAAGCCCCAATCCATCATTCTGGGATGCCTCAGAGCATAAGCCCCAAGCCTATGCGAACTATGTGGACTTTGATCCCTACCGCCTAGACAGGGTGCGTATGAAGCCTCCATGAGGTTCAAGCCCACCACCCATCAGACCACCTGGTATCTCTTCACGTCGGATCTCTGAAACCTAAGCGAACTACGTGGACTTTAATCCCTGTCTCCTAGAAAGGGTAAGTAGTAAACCTCAGGCATAAATGATTCTGAACCCTTGCGTCTAGTTGACCGTTGCCCACCAGGGTTGAATCCGTGGATACTATGTTTGGGTATAATCCAAAGATTTGTGAACATATGAATACGTCTTAAATCTATAAGAGAGTCTCGGAAGAGCCAATTATTTCCCCCAAAAAAGGGTACGATGAGCCCGAATTCCCATCCTCTCGACCAATGTGAGTTTTTAAGAGTCGCTGGTCTAACCATCCGGCGAACGCCTGCCTTTGGAAAGAAGGTCCATCAATTATTGGATATGGAGACGTTGGGCGTTTCGTGGTCAAAAACCAAGAAAGAAACAGTGTGTTTTCACGATCACACAATTAATGAATTAAAAAATCATGCAATATGGAACTAAAATAAGACTGGCATATGTGTAAAATATTATCTTAGACACGGTTAATCACTTTAGTATATCCCACTTAATATTAACAAGAATGTAATCAAAGATAATAAAATTTCAATTTACATATAAGGATAAAATCCCTCAAAGAAATATTAAGTCAGTATATCCTTCCATAATCTTGGTTAGAATCGAATCACAGTTCAAAGTGCTTTACCAACCCTTATTGGGGTGCTTTCAATTATCGGGGAATTATAGTTAAATTTTTTGGGTTGACTTGACTTGGTTCGCATCCAAGATTGATGGCTATAGTAGGACTTGGTGTGACCAAGAGGCAAAGCTTGAGGGAATACAAAATAAAAGGATTTCAGGATTGGGGATTCCACTCAATGGATCAAGGAACTGCGAGTTAATGCAGTTGGCATTTGGAATGCCTACCTAAAACCCTTCAAGTTTCTTGATCTACCCTAGTTGGGGTAATGCAAAGGGAAATATGGATCCTTTCCACTAGAATATTTATGCAACAGAATATTCTGAAGTCAATAGTGAGGGTTATTGGATTTCGATAAAATAGTGGGAGACTAATAAGTATTAATTTATTTACTTATCTCAGTTTTACCATAATAAAGTAATAAAACTTTGCTCATATTTATTTGTAGAACCATAAATAAAAATGACATCAAACATATCATTTTGAACTATACTCAAGAAGGAAAACCTTCTCACCAGCACGAATTTCCAAGAGTAGCAGAGGCGTTTACACATCATCCTTCACCACGAGAAGAAATTATATGTGCTATAAGAGCCTGTTCCAGTTCTCACCAGCACGAATGTCTCACCTTAAGGATCTCTACCAAGAGAAGGTGAGATAGGAGAGATATGAGATATCTAACACTTTTTTTACCACTAATCTTAGATATTTTGTGCCATTTGGGCCTCATGTAGTCAATATTATTGGCTGCATTGAAAGCCTGGACATCTTAGGGATTAAGTTCCCGGATGAGTTGCATACATATCTCATATTATCATCACTACCCAAGACCTTTTCTAGCTTTTTTTTAAAGGATGGGGCCGAAGCCTCAATTTATTATTTGAAAGCAAAGACCTCTTTAGACTGGGTATAGGGAGACCCATTACATAGCCTGAAGGCCCAAGGCCAAGTGGCCTGAATAGAAGGCTTGAAATCCCATTTTTTGCCTCAAAGGACCCCTCAGTGAACAGTACTACTACAGTACCTACGCTGCTACAGTACCTGCTACAGTACCACCACCGCTACAGTATCTGATACAGTCCCTCCACCGCTACAGTGCTGCTGCTGCTACAGTGCCTCCACTACAATAGTGCCTACTACAGTGCTGCTACAGTACCTGGGAAATTCTCCCTTGTCTGGATTCGATCCTGGGTCTTTTGGATGCCAAGCAGGAGCCTGTACAACTAGGGTACAGGCTCGTTGGCACCTTTTTCTAGCTTTATTGTCAACTCTAACATGATCAATAATGAGAAGAGTCTTTCAGAACTTATAACCTTAATTTTCCAAGTAGATAAGGACATGGGGCATGAAAAACTCGTAGTCCATATGGTGAATAAGAAAAGGAAGGACAAGGAAAAGGGGTCAAGGACTTATAAACGGTCTGAAGACCCCGATAACCATCCCTCCAAGAAGGGGAAGATCCAGAGTCAGGGAAAGTAATGGTATGTGGTATGTTTTTCATGTCGCAATCTGGGCCAGTGGAAGAGGAACTGCACCCAAAAGCATGGGGATGCTAAAGGTGTGTTCATTATCAAGTGTAATATTTCCATTTGTACACATTGGGTATTAGATACAGCTTGTGGGAATCACATCTGTATTCAAATGTAGGAACAAAGTATATTTAGAAATATTTCCAAAGGAGAGGTGGATCTTCAAACTACCAATGGTCTGATTCTTTCTGCGTTAGTCATTGGCGATTACCACCTCTCATTGCCAATTGGGATGATTTTTGTTTTACATAACTGTTATTATGTTCCTAGTGTTACCAAAAACATAATTTTTTATCATGTTTGGATATGGATGGATTTATTTTCAAGTTTGGAATTAAGGGTTTCTTCTTTTATGAGAACAACGTATGTTATGGTATGGTGCATTTAAATAATGGTCTGTATGTATTAAATTATTAAAACCATGTATTGGTAATCGATAAAAAAACAAACTCACATGACTCATACATCACCCAGTTGTGGCATCACTGTCTCGGTCATGTAAACGAAAAGTGTTTGACAAAGCTCTGCCAAGATGGCTATTTAGACTCTACTGAGCTAAAACCACTTGATAAATGTCAAACTTGTTTACAATGTAAAATGACCAAGCCGCCTTTCGTTGGACAGGGTGAAAGGGCCACAGAGCTTCTTGTATTGGTGCACATGGATGTGTGTGGACCATTTCCAGTAGAAGCTAGAGGTGTATATTCTTACATAATTACTTTTACAAATGATTTGAGTAGATATGGATATGTATACTTAATGAGGTATAAGTCAGTGTCCTTAGAGAAATTTATGGAATTCAAGAATGAAGTATAGAATCATCTTGGTAATAAGGTAAAGAAACTTCAATCGGATCGAGGTGGAAAATATCTAAACCAAGTGTTCATAGATCTTCTAAGGGAGTCTGGGATTATATATCAGCTCACTCCTCCATATACACCACAGTAGAATGGTTTTAGTGAAAGGATGAACAAAACCTTGTTGGACATGGTGAGGTTGATGATGAGTCATACAGATCTTCCATTATCCTTTTGGGATATGCATTACAAACTGCAGCATACACATTAAATCGAGTACCAACTAAGGTGAAAAATGGAACTCCCTCTGAGTTATGGAATGGAAAGAAATCCATTTTGTCACACACCCATGTATGGGGATGAGAGGTGTTTGTTAAGGCCTTGTCAGGAAAAAAACTAGCACCCTAGGGCACAAGGTGTATCTTTATATGATATCCAAAGGAAACGAAATGATATAACCTATATAACCCTTTAGACGAGAAACTAATTGTCACTAGACAAGCTGTCTTTCTTGAGAGGGGGTAAATTATCAAAAAGTATAGTGGGAGAAATATTGACTTTGATGAAGTTGATGCTCAAAATACACAAGAGTTGGTACAGGAACAAGCTCCATAGGTCCCTGTGGAAAATGTCCCAGAAATAAAAGTACTGCATAGAAGCTCAAGAGAGGTAAGGGAACCAGAAATATTTGGTTTCCTAGTCACCATGAATGGTGAATCATTATTGTTGGAAAATAATGAACCTCTCTCCTACAAGTAAGTAGTATAAATCTCAAAAGATGCAAGATGGCTACAAGAAATGAATTCTGAGATGGATTCCATGTATCTGGACCAATTCTGGGTTCTGGTCGATGATCTAATTGTTGTAAAGCATGTTGGATTTAAATGGGTATTTAAGAGAAAACTGGACATGGAAGGTCAAGTTAGCACCTATAAAGAAAGGCTAGTTTCTAAAGGATTCAGACATCATCAAGGAATTGACTATGATGAAACATTCTTGCCAGTTTCAATGTTTAAATCCATAAGAATCATACATTACAGAGCATCCTACCATGACTATGAGGTTTGAAAAATGGATGTCAAAATAGCATTCCTTAACGGGAACCTTCAAAAAGATTTATATATGACACAACCAGAAGGGTTTTTGACACCTGGTGAAGCCAAACGGGTTTGCAAGTTGCGGAAATCCATTTATGGATTAAAGCAAGCATCCTGGTCATGGAACATTCAATTTGATGAATCCAAAAATGAATTTAGTTTCATTAAGAACAAATGTGAGCCATGTGTTTATAAGCGGTTTAATGGGAATGTGATCTTTATCCTAGTAGTAGATATTGACGACATATTGCTTATTGGAAATGATGTACCAGTCTTACAGTCAATTAAGGACTAGTTGAATAAGCGTTTCTTCATGAAGTACTTGGGTGAAGCAGCCAACATTTTAGGGATCAAGATCATTTGTGATAGATCCAAGAGGCTGCTTGGATTAAGTCAGGGTACATATGTTGACCAGATACTAAAGAGATTTAGTATGGAACAATCCAAGAGGGGATTGGTTCCAATGTCACATGGACTACATTTTTCTAAGAAAATGTGTCCTCATACACAATAAGTGAAAGATAGAATGTGTAAGATCCCATGCACTTTAGCTATAAGATTTATCATGTATGCCATGTTATGTACCGGGCTTGATGTTGCCTATGCACTGAGCATGGTAGGCAGATATCCAGAAGATCCAGGAGAACAACATTGGACTAATGTTAAGACTATCCTTAAGTATTTGAGAAGAACTAAGGATATGTTCTTGGTGTATGGAGGAGATAAGGAGTTCGTCATCAGAGGGTATGCTGATGATGATTTTTAGATAGATTAAAATGATTTTAAGTCGCAATCTGGGTATGGTTTCTATCTCAATGGAGGAGTTGTGAGCAGGAAGAGCTAAAAGAAACTAGTTTTCGTCGATTCTACAGTAGAGTCCAAATATATAGCGGCTTCTAATGCATCCAAGGAAACTGTCTGGATTTAGAAATTTTTCCATGAGCTTGATGTGGTGCCAATAATTAAAGATCCTATCACATTGTATTGTGATAATATTGCAGCGGTGGATCTTGAAAAAGAACCTAGGTCACATCAAAGGACAAAAAACATACTCTGGAAGTATCACCTATTGAGGTATTTATATCAAAGGGGTGAAGTTGATGTGAGTATAGTGTCCACAGTAGAGAACGTGGTAGACCCCATGAATAAAGGCTTATCTCAGTAGAAGCATGAATATCATGTGAGAGGTAGTGGGTTAATGGTTGTTAGTAGTTGGTTCTAGTCCAAGTGGGAGTCTGTTGGAGTTGGTAGCCTAGAACCAACTAATTTTTACTAAATTAATTAATAAATACCTTATCATATATTGGTTGTTCTTATGTGTGCCAATGCATGTGATAATTTCCTAAGGAGAGCTGTTGCATTAAAGGGTCATAATGGATCCCTGCTATGATGAGAACCCATAAGTTCCATAACACTGTTCTTAAATATATGTTCTATGGCTGGATGATGTTATTTTAGGGACAAAAATAATATAGTACATTAGAGGTGACGACTCATAAAACTTTGAGGCACCTTCTCTTAGTGTGCACCCTTGGTAATATCCAGGAGGATGTTGAAGGTCCCGGGCCTAGCAGAAGCTCATGGGTGGATGTTCCCACTTGGATTTTTGTCATTAGAAATGATCAATCTAGGATCAATACAATGATAAACACCATACCCCATGGATAGAATCACATAAATATAAAAAAATAAGAATAGTCCGGGAGCCACAAAGGAGGATCATCACAGGTTGATTATAATTAATTTAATTAATTGACAAGAAGTATCTTTTATGGATTCATTCTTCGTTGATATTTGTGATCATGTACTGATGTGATTCGTCATCGCATCGCAAAATCCAAGTGTAGAATTCCTCTATCAGTGATCCACACGTGCACCGCATATCTCTAAACGTTGCCAAAGGAATCTTCAGGTTCTAGCATGGAGAATCCTTTTCTTTCATTATCTGCCTTAGATCGCCTTGATCCAATGGAGGAGGATCTCTCTTGGTGTTGAGAGTGTTCTTGGAGGAAGGAGTTCTTTTGGCCTTTAGAGAATTCTCCAGAATTTTTGTGCACAACGATTAGGTAAAAATGTTGGGTTTGTTAGGATATTTATAATTAAGTTTGAGTTTATAGGGTTATGACAATAAATAAACTCATTACGCATTTTATTTATTTCATTAACTCTTATTGAAAACCCCCATGTCGAGTCATTAATTCATTAACAAGTGCCCACGCTGATTATAACTTATATCATTTAATAAAATAATATTATTTCCTCAAAACCTGACTGGAAAAACTACACGTAGTGTAATAATTAATACACGACATGTACTTGTTTTTCATTTCCTTTACAAAATAAAAACTATATGGTGTGTACATTCAATGTACATGCCATGTATATCTTGTTTTCATCTTATTCTTCCTCCAACATTAAAATGATTTAAGCTTCATTGAATAATTATTAAACCACATATGGGAATAATCTTTATTTTAATTGAGATACTTGGATACACTTAGTGTGTGACCTTACAGGTCTCTTCCTCATTGGCATTAGGTGAGATTTCCTAAAGTCCAAGATTACTGTCTAGCAACGGGTCAAGGAACCCAAGAGAAAGAAGTTGACGCCGCATTGATGTGTCACCTAATACAGTTGACGCTTCTTTTCCATCACAGAGTCTAACGAATTGAAAAGGGGAAATACCTTGAACCCAAATTGATTAATCCTTTAAAGAAACATCAAAAATTGATAAAGGCATGAACAAAGGTTCAAATGCACTTGCGTCGCGTAGGTTCCACCAAGGTTGCACAAGTATACTTGTGCACTTCCCATTGGTCATGCAGGTGACTTGCGCGCCCTATATGAAATTCTCCCAAGGTCTTCACTAGCCTATAAATACCCCTTGTGGGACCCCATTTCAAAAACAAAATCTAGAAACTCATATTTGAGCTCCCGGCACCCTAGTCTCTTCTCGAAGCTTCCGAACACTTCTAAGGTAATTTCTTACTTAGAACGGAAGATCTAAAGAGGGGGGAGGCCTAAGTGTTGAAACTCATAAACACTTGCGTGCCTAAGTAGCCAGGCCTTAAGGGAAATGGCCACACTTTCACACCACCTTAACCCTTCAACAGAACATGCAAGCCTCTCCTCTGGAAGCCTCTAGGGATAGTACTAAGTGCTTGAGCAAAGTCTAACCCAAGCATTACCTTAAGGATTAACCGTTGTGCAAGTACCCTTGTGTCGCGCAGGTATACCTGCGCGACCAACACTTGCACCCCCACACTGGACTTGCGCACCCCTCCTTTTTAGGGTGTCCTTCCTGCCCATTTCACTCCTTATATGCCTATCCACCCCTCTTATTCAAGATTCAGCCTTCAAACCCCTCTTCAAATCCATTTATGGCATGTTTCCTCTATTGGCTTCCTTATTTGAAAGGAATTCTGTGGAACATCTCTTAAAACCTACTGATTTACACATCTTTATGTGACTAAGGTTAGAGATTTCATTCATTCAACCTCATCATTTAAAGATGAGAGAATCCTTAACCTGGGCCTCCTTTTCAAGAATAAGCCCCATTCCAAATTCTCATTAATTTGGGAATCCTCCTCAGGAGTAATCCCCAAGTCCCCTAAACTGGGCATCCTCCTTAGGAGTAAGACCCAATCATAATTTTCCAAATCTGGGTTTCCTTTTCAGGAGTAAGCCTCAGTCTCAATGTTCCAAAAATCTGGGCATCCTCCTCAAAAGTAAGCCCCAACCATGGTTCTCTTAACATGGGATTCCTTATCAAGAGTAAGCCCCAGTCTCAAATCTGGGCATCCTCCTAAGGAGTAAGCCCTAGTCATAATTCCCTTAACCTGGGCTTCCTTTTCAGGAGTAAGCCCCAGTTATCAAAACCTTTTAACCTGGGCCTCCTCCTTAGGAATAAGCCCCAGTCATAATTTCTCTTAACTAGTCTTAATTTACTTTTGATTTGGGCTTCCTTCTCAGGAGTAAAACCCAATCACAAGTCCCCTTTTAATTTGGGCATCCTCCTCAGGAATAATCCCCAAGATAGAGTATCCAAATCTCCATAAAGCACATATACCTTTATGGACCTTGTTCCCGGGTTTCTTCCCTGAAGTAAATCCTAATCTTTATCTATTTGGGCAGTCATACATACATAAGCCCCACTCATTTCTTATAATTGCATCTTTCATGGCACAATTGTCTGGTTTCACCAATACCTCTTGTTTCTCACACCGAGTATGACTCACGTGAGCTTAGAGTGTAACAGTAATTATGAAATCTTTCTTTGATCCATCAATCATGCATAAACCTCATACTTATTTACTCAAACTACGTGGGTTCTGATTCCTTTTCCAAAACAAAGGATATGTAGGTAGCCCATCTGCGGGTATGATCCCGACTTCTTATTCTTTTTCACTCGAACTACATGGGTTATGATTCCTTTTCCAAAATAAAGGATACGTAGGTAGACCATCTGCAGGTATGATCCCAACTATGAAATAATTCATGTCCTTATGAATGACAATAAACCTCAAGTGCCCCACAGAGTGGCTTTAAAACCAGTATGGTCATTATAATGACCAAGAGACTTTTATATAATTTATTAAAGGATACCGTTGACTAAGAATCTCTAAACAAATACAGATGATTCTCTATACATGAAGAACCTTGAATACATATAAAAGATTCTCTAAATCTAATACATATTAATCATTGATTGTCAAATCTAAATAAAATCTCATTTTCATACTTGGTAATGTAATAGGGATTCACGAACATAACTTAAATCTATAAAGAGAGTTCCGGATTAGAAAATAATTCCCCTAAAAAAGGTGTGATGAGTCTGACCTCCCATCCTCTCGACCAATGGAAATTATTAAGTCTCATCAGTTCACAACTAATGAGTACCTACCTTTGGAATTTAGGTTCAAATGGATATGGAATCATTGGATGTTTCTTGTTATACAAACAAACCCTTTAGAAACCACTTGGAATGTTTGAATTTTAAATCAATGAGATCATCCCCAATTCCAGAGGAAACAAAATGGTGAACCTGACATGAATCCTTAACCAAGTAAAAATGTTATTGTACTTATTTGTTAGGCCCCTATTTAAACACAATGAGAGGTCCAACAAGACAGTCAATAACATATGTGCTCACCCAAAAGATGTAGCGGCTGAATTTATCTTGATTATGTTTTTTATATCAAACAGGAACTCTTTTCCAAGATCTTATGCATTACAAGAATGGATTTTCTTAATTCAGTGCTGTGAATACTTCTGATGTGAATACTTTTTCTGTGAAAACCTCTGCTGTGAATGCATCTGCTGCTACTCCGGTTGGATTTTCGTCCACTCTGAGGATGACATCACCTACTCAGCATCTTCAACGCAGTGTATCAAATGTGCTGGTTAAGGAGTACCATAAAAACAGTACTATTCTGACTCTGGAGGCTGCTAGACAAGCCCTCCAAGTCAATAATTCTCCCTGGTCGTCCGAACAGCGATGACCAGCGATCAAGAAGCAGGTGGTGCTAACCACCGTCTCCAACCATTTCGGGTCATTATCCCCGGAACACAACAACCATTCCTTCCCATATTCTGAGGAGGTGAATGAGAAGGCCACTCAAGGACTTAATTAATGGAAACATGAGTCCTTCCCAAGGGCTCCCACCAACAATCGCCGCCAGACTCGTGCGGCAGTGCACCCTCAACATGATGAGGGTGTCGTCTCTAGGTGTTTTGCCCAGGTTCCTTGAACCCAAGTAGGAAAAAATAACCACCAGAGGAAAAATACAGTCAACAGTGAGCAGGTTCTCATCTCTACCATTTCCAGAGAAGTCCACCAACCTAACTTGGTGGCAAGCAACGAGCAGGAACACACACTCGTCCGTTTTAATTCTGCTGTCTAGCAGACTCGTCTAGCAACAGAACGCCAATCCCGCCAGGAAATTTCAGTAAAGTACTATAGATAGGAACATATACCTGTTTATAAATCATCGGATAGTTAGAAGGCTCGTCTGACTACATGCAATGGAGCCCTCCAACCTAATGTGTTGACAACTGGTAAACATGCACATACACCTACCTACACTCATCAACCCTGCCAGTAGCCTCGTCTGTCAGTATTGAAGGAAGTTCATCAACCACATTCGACAGAGTGTAATCAGTAGGCACATACACCTTCTAGTATTGATCAATCCTACCAACAGTCTCGTTTGGTGGAATTTGGAGAAGTCAGTTGGAAAGCTCCGGCGACAAACAGGAGGCAGACTCAACTCTCTGCCCCCACACATGAGTACTGTCAGAATTCATTGATAGGAAAAGGAGGATAGGAGCAGGCATATACACCTACTCCAAGAACATAATGGATGTATATCCCCATTCCAGGAGCTGAAGTCACCAAGCACATTCTGTCAATGGTGAAAGAGTAGAAGAAAATCCCTGCTCATATTCTGGGTGCCTTCCAGGATATTATAACAGCTTCAAAAGCATCTCAGGGAAAGACACATAAATCTATCCCTACCAGTGGAGTGACACATCAACAGTTCACTCCGGAACAGACACACACATTTGTTCCAGTCCAAGAGGGTTGTGGGTCGTACTCCCTCATATCATTTGAACAGCCAAGTCAGGCACATACACCTAATTTGAGTGGAGACAATCAGCCTAACCTGATCATTTCTCCTGAGCAGGAACATACACCTGCCCATAATGACCACTTTCATCAAAAAGTGGTTCCTAAAGTAAGTAAGAAGGCGTCTAGGAAGAAGACCCGCCCAGCACAACCAAGAAATCAAGGGGCAATCTGTAATAAGGACTTACTCGATGCTGGAGTTCTTGATTCACTCAGAAAAATATCTATTGCAACTCAAGATTCTACTCTCTCAGTTCCAAATAGTGGGAACATTAATTCTAAAGGTCTACACCAGACACTTCCTCATGAAGGATTACTTCATGACAATTCAGTCAATCTCGAAGTTTCATCTTCAGATGAGAGCCACAAGAACCCTCTGTGTGGTCAGAAGACCAAGGAGAAAAAAATTTCATCTTTTGTTGTAACCCACCATGGTGGTCCTCCCCATGATGATGAATTTAGCTGTGAAAGTCCTCTATGCAGTAGTAATGCATATTGCCTGGAAAATCCTCCAATAGACAATGTAGTGATGAGAAATCCCTCTTATCTTGAGGCACATGAAAATGTGAAGCCAGTCATGTCTTATGCTTTACCATTAGCAGGTGAAATGCTTTATCAACCAGAATATAGCCCAGGGTGTAGATCATTCTCCGAACCACCCCTATGTCATGCATCTTCTAGTTTGATCAGTGATTTCTCTACCAATCTTGTTGAATCTGATGAAGCAACAAAGAAGCACCAGCTCTGGTCTAATATGGTAGAAGAATCTTCCTCAAATGATAAAGAAGAAGTACTGAATATGAGAAAACAACTGGTGAAAGGTGAAGTTCCAGTTATGTTTTGGCCTTTGGCTGATTCTCAGTATGACATTCCAGAGATGTTAACGGAAGATGGAATTCATGATATTCGTCTCAAAATATGGAAAACTCTTTGTCAGTTGAAAAAGAAAATATTATCTTATGATGAATATGAAAATCATTTCAAGATAATAGAAGGGTTACCATGGCAAATTGATTTGGCATCTCTCTCAGTTTCTTGATTTCCGAAGACTAAAAAACAGCAGAGAGCCCTTCAATGTTCATGCCTTGGTGCACTAAGAAGATTGCGCCAGTTAATTGTCAATGCCCCATATGGTATTCATATCAGGGGATGGGGTGTTCATGGAGCGCTACATTTCACTGTACTCTCTAGTCAGTAAACCCTTCCGAAAATGGTCTCATGCAATGTTATTGCCCATGGTCGGTCACAGTCAATGGGTTTTGTTTGTAATCAAAAGATTTCCCAAGAATATGCCTCAACTAGTTCCTCTCAAAGTCAACCATACAGAGAACAAGTTGTTGAATTAAACCTGCATCATGCAAACAAGAATATTGAACAAGCCTCTCATTTGGGGAAAGCACTTCATCAAGTGACAGAAGTGTCAAAAATCATCCAACGGTCTTTTGAGTCGGGTGATAAAAGTGGATGTAGGTTGATGCATCTAGATAATTTATAGAATAAAGTCCATAAGACCAGGAGAGATTTTAAGAAGGTCTCAGATATAGCATGTCAAGAATCACCCCAGCTTGCCAGACTGGGGACTCTTTTAACCCAACCCTCGGAATCAACAAATATGATTCGAGGAGTTGAGTAGGAACAACCCCAGTCCACCGGACTGTGGACTTTTTCAAATCCTCAATCTCTCTCTCAGAGAAATTCAGTCTTCTCTTGGTTAGGGAAGAGGCCTCAAGAGGAACGAAGATCCAAACTATCAGGATATTCCCTCTAAATTACGGTTCGTCAAGAACTTCCATAGGGATCAAATTGACAAAAGGAAATGTCTCATCAGGGACATGGAAAAAGGCATTTTTGAAAAAATGCCGATAGAAGAGATGCAATGCATTATGCATCAATTAATGTCATTAATTTCATTGTTTCTCATCCACTAGATGAGGTTCACTCATACGTATTAGATGAAGAGATTCATGCTCAAGAAGTTGTACGTACAGACACAAATGAAGAAGGTGTGCATACACGAAATCAAAGGATTACCTAGAATTTGGGTAATCCTTCAAGTAACCCACTTCCCCCTATATGAAAGGGATCCAACAAGGGGAAAGGCAAGAATCAGGTTACATACCCTTCCTCTGGAGAAGGCCAATCGATATCACTAGAGAAAATATTTGCACAACAAGAGGAGGAAATTAAGGAATTAAGGATGTTGAATGCATAATTACTTCATGGTAGTCTTCCTCCTAAGCATGTTGGAGTCATTCAGCCAAAGTAATTCATTGCAGCTACTGAGATGGATCAAGAATATCCTTCTCTACCAGTACACCCTCACAGGTCTAATCCTATGGGTCACATGTAACAAAAATTGGCAGTGCTACCATCAGTTGCAGCACCAGCCACCACATCTGTACCAGCTCCTGTCATTTCACCTGTTCATGTCCAAGCCCAACCGGATGTTTCTGAAAAGTTAATAACTACTATTGAGTCATTAACAGCTCGGTTGGAAGCTATAGAGGGAAAGAATGCTCAAATTAAACCAGAAAAGAGAGCTTACCCTGAGTGGGTTGATGCAATTCCTCCCCCATCAAATTTTTCAAGTACCACATTCCCAATCTTTAATGGTTCAGGAAACCCAGAGCAACACTTAACACATTTTGTTTCTCGTTGCGATCCTATGATGGGAACCCCTCAGCAATAAGAAGCAGTTAAGCTCAGGTGTTTTATACAGTCATTACAAGGGCCTGCCTTTGTTTGGTACACAAGCTTGCAATCCCGGTCAATTATCGGATGGGATGATCTCTGCCAAAGGTTCCTTCTTCAATTCAGTTCAACATTGCCGAATATAACAGTTTTTTATCTTACAAATTGTAAGAAAAGGGAAAATTAAAGGGTTTCGTATTTCATTTCTTGCTGGAAGGGATTAACATATTCCCTGAGCTTAGCACTACCTCAAGAAGAATTTTTTCCAATCTGTGTGGCAAATCTGCGTGATGAATTACACACACCATTGATCCCTGTGAAATACACAGGAGGGTTTCGAGACCTTAATCCAATCGCTCAACATATTGAATATTCTCTTATGAAGACTAAGGATAAAACTCGTGTAATTACATCAGCTTCAGTAAGAAGAATGGGTAAAGAAGTGACTGCTACAGTTATGCTTAAACAAGCACCTGTACTTGCTTCTACTTCAAAACCTTCATCTTCTCGAAGGGCTCCACCTCCGGAGCGCCAACAACAGAGGTTGTTTCGTCAAGATGATAAAAGAGATCAAAGAAGAAAACAATTGGAGGATTTGAAAATCAAATTTTACTCTTTCCTAAATGAACAAGTTCATGGTTACTTTATTTTGGCTCTGGAAAATAATTTGGTCCAATTGCCAAGACCCAAAAGGTCGAACAAGGAAGGAGATGAAGATCATCCCAACTATTACCAGTTTCATCAGATGTTGGGGAATCCCATTCATGAGTGTTTTGTCTTCAAGGACCTCCTGTAAGAAATGGTCGACTTGGGAAAAGTCAAACTAAAAGGTTCTTCAGCTCAGGTAGCATGAGTTACTGCTACAGATCCAGAGGAAGAAGGCGAGTGGCAAGAAGTCAAGAACAAAAAATCCCAAAAATATGATGATTGGATGGTCAGAAAAATGATCAACCGAACTCATGATATTTTGCAAACACAATTGAAGAAACCAATTTTGTCTTCTTCCATGAGTGCCACAGCAAAACCCTCTTCGTTAGAGGGAAAATCCTCAAAAGGGCAACATAATTCAAAGAAAGAGGAACAATTAGAAGAAGATGAAATCATGTCAAAGCCTAAGTTGTCTTTGAATCTGGCAGATTTTATGCCATCTACTTCAAAGTCACGGTCACCGCCCCACCAAACGGAACAGCCTAAACGAGCTAATCAGGTAGAGTCTTCATCGTATGAATAGTTGATTTTCAGTTCTGTTAATATTATTCAATTAACAGATCCATATGCTATTCACAGTTTTGATTTTGATGAGCCCGAGTTCCCTGTAGCAAACAGAGGAATCAGAGGATGTTCTAGAGGCTCAGGATACAGTGGAAGACGTGGATCTTTTAGAGGCCACTATTCCAATTCTACCCATGCTAGAATTGTGTATATGGTAGAAACTCATGGTAGAGCCCTTCAACGATCTCAACAAGAACAAGAAAGTTCTTCCACACAAGGTAGACTCAGTCCTGGCACAATTATTCTGGAAGATCGTTTGAAGGTTCCATCTTATTCCTCTCAGCAAGTAAATAAACCTAATCAGTCTAATCTTCCAAAGCTTGGAGTATTACCAACTCCTATCTCGTTACAATATGCATCTACTTCCAAAGAATCAAATTCTAAGGCACTTGTGAATCTACATGTTCCTATTGGGAAACACAGACCTTTGGATCAAAAGTATGATGTATTGAAATAATTGGACCAAATACTGTCGAAGTTATCAATTCTGGATTCTTTGAATTTATTGAAGGATCTTCATAAGGTACTCATTGAGGCTTTGTAGAGTCCTTAGGAGTTTGAAACTAAAATTGTTGCAGCTGAATTCTACCATTTATAGAATAATCCTGCAGAATTCCATGCAGTGATATCTTTAACACATGAAGATGAAGATGATGTCATGTATGGACATATTAGACCTTTGTACTTATCTATCAAGGTCAATGGTGTAGATGTATGAAGAGTTTTCATTGATAATGGTTCAGGAGTCAACCTCATCCCCATTCGTACACTTCATCGATTGGGCCTCACAGAATCTGATTTATCTCCTTATAATTTGATGTTACAAGGATATGATAAACATGAACAAGAACCACTGGGTGAGATTACACTCAGAACTTAGTTTGGAGATCTTGTATCCAATTCAGATTTCATGGTTGTTGATCAAGACTTAGCCTTCAACATCTTTCTTGGAAGACCCTAGCTACATCAACATGCAGTTATCCCTTCATCATACCATCAATGTCTCAAATATTGTTTTGATGGTCAAATTGGAACAATGTATGGTGATAAATCCACTTTCAAGACATGTGAATATCAATACATTGAGGCGGAATTTTATCACATGAAGAGAAAGGAGAAATCCACAACAAGGGTGATTACCAAAGTTAAGGCTCCATATGGTTTGGAAAAGATTCCAGTAAAACCATTTACACATGTGAGTATAGATTATGTGTTTCCTATCAGTCAAATTGATAGGACATACCCAAAACAAAAAACTCTTATGGAAACTTACATAATGTCAATTACGGCAATCAAACCAAATAGTATGAGAGAAATTGGTTATTCACCAAGTAATAATGAAAGCTCAAATGGGGATGTCTTCATTTCATCTGCTGAAATTCAGCAAGTATATACTTAGCCATTTAGATCAGAAGAAGTTATAGCAATGTTAGAGGTGAACGATGATGTCGATTCTCAATCCATCATCTCCTCTATATTACCCAAGGAAGACCCTTCATCATCAATCGGGTCGGAAATGGAAGCTTCTTCTTCAAGATGTTCAAATTTTAACATCTCTTCTGATCATGGAAATTCTGCTTAATCATCTACTATGCAAGTAGAAACAGAAGAAATAACACATGTTGAAGAAGAAGAGGAAGATCTCAAGGATGCTCCTCCATCATTTGATGAGTGTATCTCTACCACCGTGGATGAACTCAGAGAAATAAATCTGGGTACAAAAGAAGATCCACGCCACACTTTAAATAGTTCGGTCATGACTCTTGAAGAGCAAGAGATGTATATTTCTTTTTTAAAGAAAAATCAAGATATATTTTCTTGGAACTATACAGAGTTTCCAGAACTTGATCCTAATGTTTCCACTCATTGCTTGGGTTTTCTAGAAGAACATCAAGGATTCAAACAAGCCGCTAGAAGAACACACCCAACCTATGCTTCCAAAATTGAAGCTGAAGTGGATAAGATCATCAAAGAAAACTTCGTTAGAGAAGTTCAATATCCCAAATGGTTGGCTAATATTGTCCCAGTGAAAAAGAAGAATGGGAAAATTAGAGTTTTCATTGATTTCAGAGATCTTAATTGGCATTGTCCTAAGGATGATTTTCAAGTACCAATTACAGAACTCTTAATTGATGAAACAGTTGGCTATGGAGAACTTTCCTTCATGGATAGATATTCTGGATATAATCAAATCTGAATGGCTCTAGAAGATGAAGAATCTATAGCCTTCAGAGCCCCTTAGGGTGTGTTTTGCTATCGGTTTATGACCTTCGGCCTGAAGAATGCATGTGCAACATATTAGTGTGCCATGCATCGTATCTTCAAACCTTTTCTAGGGAAATTTGTTGAATGTTATGCAGATGATTTGGTGGTTAAATCCAAGCAACGTTCTAATCACTTGGCTGATTTAGAATTTATATTCCACAAAATTTGTCAACATATTTTGAAGATGAACCCCTTAAAATGTGATTTTGGGGTAACCTCAGGAAAATTTCTTGGCTTCATCGTATGCCATTGTGGTATCGAGGACGATCTTGAGAAGACAAAGTCAGTCCTTGGTATGTCATCTCCTCGAAATTTAAAGGAATTAAGAGGACTTCAAGGACACTTGGCCTATATTCGGCGTTTCATCGCCAATTTGGCAGGAAAAAGTTTTCCTTTCACCAAATTGATGAAGAAGGGAGTCACTTACCAGTGGATTGAAGAATGTTAAGAAGAATTCGATATTATCAAGAAGTATCTCTTGAGTCCACCGATGTTAATGCCACCAGTTGAAGGAAGACAACTTATCCTCTATTTGACAGCTCTATAGAGATCATTGGGTGCCTTTCTTGCTCAGAAGAATGATGTTGGGAATGAAAACAACCTCTATTATCTCAGTCGGACTATGCTTGAAGAAGAAACCCGATACTCAAATATTGAGAAGTGTTTCCTAGCATTAATCTTTGCAGTTCAAAAGTTGAGACACTACCTACAACATCACGAGGTTCAATTGGTATCTCACAATAACCCGCTCAAATTCATCCTTAGTCTTCCAATGCTTATAGGATGTCTGGAAAGGTGGGTAGTTATTTTCCAGCAATTTCATATTTAAGTATGTGTCTCAAAAGGTAATAAAGGGCCAAGATCTGACTGATTTTCTTGCTGAACACCCTTCAGTGGAAGATATATCTTCAGATATTGAACTTCCTGATGAGGAAGTCTTATTTATTCAAAATAGTCTTCAAAAATGGGAAATGTACTTTGATGGTGCTTCTAGAAGTCCAACAGGAAGGAAAATGGAAAATCCTAAATTCAACAATGTTGGCTTAGGAATTGTGCTCATTTCTCCAGAAAAGGAAGTGTTACCCTATTCCTTCTCATTGTTGGGAGGTGGTACAAATAATGAAGTAGAATACCAAGCTCTCATCGCAGGCTTGGAGTTGGCGCTTCAAGCACAAGTGAATCACTTAAAGGTGAAATTTGATTCAGACCTGGTAATCAAACAAGTCAATGGGGATTATGCAATCAGAAAGGAAGAACTAATACCTTTGTATGATTACGTCAGAGAGTTAATGGAAGAATTTCCTACGGAACTGACATTTTATTATGTCTCGAGATCACAAAATGCTCAAGCTGATTCACTGGCTAATATAGCCACAACTTTGGTATATCCAAATCGGGATGAGACAACCATCAATATTTCCCACCGTCGTACAATTTCACCTTATGTTCAATACAGAACAGAGGAAATCAATGAAATTAGTCCCATCTCTGAACCATATGGTCATACTATAGGATGGATGACACCTATCGGGGAATAACTTCAAAATGGAACACTTCCACCTAATAGAGTGGGGAAAGAACAAGTCCGGAGATGTGTGGTCAATTTCACTCTTTATAATAGCCCAGATCACTTATAGAAAGTTCTCTACAAATGGGGTTATGATGGAGTTTTCTTCAGATGCATTGATGGTGAAGAGACGATGGATGTCATGAAAGAAGTGCATGCAGGAGTCTGTGGTGCCCACCAGCCTGGACAAAGACTATCTAATCAAATTCGAAGGCTTGGATACTTTTAGCCTTCAATGATACAAGATTGTGTTCATTTTACAAAGAAGTGTCATTCTTTCCAAGTACATGCCAAATTCATTCATCATCCCCCAGAGTTGCTTCATATAGCTAAATACTCATGGCCATTTGCCACATGGGGAATGGATGTAGTAGGGACTTATCCTTCAGCTACATCCAAGAAGTTATGTATATTCTTACTCCTACTGACTTCTTTTCCAAATGGGCAGAGGTAATACCCCTCAAAGAAGTCAGTTCTAAATGCATTGTTAGCTTCATCAATTCTAACATCATTACCATGATTTGTTGTCCCTCATACCGTATTGACGGACAATGGAACCAACTTCTATTCATCCGAGGTGAGGAAGTTGTATCAAGAATACAACATTAAATCCAATCATTCCTCTAGGTATCATGCAGTGGACAATGGCTAGATAGAAGCTTTCAACAAGACTCTTTCAAACATACTACAAAAGATGGTGGATAAAGATAAGAAATCATGGCCTGATACACTCTTTCATACTTTATGGGCTTATCGGATCACCACCCGCACTGCAACGCGGTCAACTCCATATTCATTGGTATATGGAATGAAAGCAGTCTTGCCCATTGAGGTTCAATTACCCTCACTCAGAGTAGCCATTTGTGATCAATCGTCTACATATGAACAATCTCAAAAGTGATTGGATGAATTAGAATGGTTAGATGAGAAAATATTGTGCACCCTGCACCACTTGGAAGTATATCCGAATCGAATAACATGAGCTTTACACAAAAACGTTCTTCTTCGTTCATTCGTTCAGGGAGAATTGGTATTAGTTCTCAGAACTCCAATGATACGAGGAAAGAAACTCCCAAGTTGGAGCCCAAATGGGAAAGACCTTATTCAATATATAAGGTCTACTCCAATGGAGCTTATACTTTAATCTCAATGGATGGAGAACTCATCACTACTCCAACCAATGCCATATTTCTGAAGATTTATTTTGTATAAACACAAAATACACCAACATTCCATGCATATGACCTTAAACTATTAGCATTTCATATTCTCCAGCAAGACATTAAAATGCATCATCAGTTAGGGTCCATGCATATGACCTTAAACTATTTGCATCCATATCGTCCAACATGACGTTAAACTGTGTCCCTATATTTGTCCTGCATGACGTTAAACTGTACTGCTCTTTCATCCTACATGATGTAAAACTGGAAAAGTCTCTAATACGTCCAACATGGCGTTAAACTGTGTCCTCTTTTGTCCTTACTACATGAAATTAAACTACACAGTCCCCCTTTCGTCCAACATGGCGTTAAACTGTATTGTCCCCATCGTCCTAGCTACATGACTCTAAACTATATAGAAGTCCCTTAATGCATCCTACATGACGTTAAACTGTATTTTGTCCTTACTACATGACACTAAACTGTGCAGCACCAATATTCCTCACTGCAAGACTCTAAACTACAAAGTCCCTTCATATGTTCTACATGACATTAAACTGTGCATTGTTAGGGTTGTTGATACCTATTGTTTCTCACATCGAGTATGACTCATGTGAGCTAAGAGAAAACTTCAACCATAACACCCTTTCTGGGACACTAACCATGTGTAAGTCCCAACACTATTTTTTAGGTTGTTGTCCCCAAGAATAACTTGATCATTAATTCATTATTTAATTGAACTGCCTGGACTTTGATCCTTTCCTTCTAGGCTGGGTACGTAGGCAACCTCCTGAGGTTCAAACCCAAAACCAATCTCTTTACATTGGTTCACCTTTTTCCCTACTACATGACGCTAAACTGTACAACACTTTTGTCATTTATGACAATAAACTACAGCATTATTTGGTACCCTTACCCAAGAGGTAATTATTCTTTACATTGATCTCCAATCATGTTATATTCCAAAGACTACGTGCATACATGGAAATGCCCAAACCTTTTATCTTGGGTTAAACCATCATTTCACTAAATTCCCCTTTCACCCTTCACTTGTACAAACCAATCTGTATAGAGGGTATTTCAAGAACTACATATGGCTTGATTCACATCCTTATGGGATATGTAAGAACATTCAAGTGTCCCTCGAATCTAGCCCCAAGTCTTTGGGCCTAACCCCAAGTCCCATTTTCAGTCCCCTGGTTGAAAATCCCCTATGAAAACACACACTGTGTATTCATTATTATGGTCCGAGCTCTATGACCCTAAACTAAAATCTCTCATACTTTTGTCTCACACGATGTTAAAATATATTTCAAGAACTACATATGTCTTTATTCCCATCCTTATGGGATACGTAGTGAAGTCCAACATTTCAATTCAGGACCCAGCCACAACATGATTATGGTTAGCATTGATCTGTGTATCTCTACATACATTGGACAATACCCATTTTTATGTGTCATAATCATAACCTTGAATACTTCTAGATATCCATAACACTTTTCTTGACTTCTTGTCACAAAATGTCTAATTTTGTAGAATTCTTTTGCCTGACCATGCAACACGTTCCCTTAGGCGGCCTTGCATAAACATTCTACATAACAGACATGTCAGCCAAAAGATGCTATTATTTGACTATGCAGCCAATGAACTTAGGTGTCCTTGCATAATTAAACCCCCTAACGGGTTTGTCAAATTCTGGTAACTTCATTCATGGGAAGAAAATCTCTTTTTTCCTTAGTTGTCTTAATGACAATATGTAGGGATCCGCAAAAAATGGTCATCCTTAACATATCTGTCCCATACTCTTTTTCACGATCTGAAAGTATTCAAGTCTATAGTTTATATTTCCCTTCCCTAAGTTTGGGTCAGACCTTCATAAGAGTGACATTCATCCAATTCTAATACAATCTTGTTTGGAAATATCTTCTCCATATTCAAGTACCTCTCTCCATACAGCAAACTCTATGCTTTGGAAAATTTGAATCCCCATAAACTTCCACTGGCTTTTTAGCAGTAGAAAGGTAAATTTTTTAGAGTTCTTTTTCCTGACTATGCAGCACGTAACCTTAGGCGGCCTTGCATAAACAGTCTACATAACATAGTTTTCAGCCAAAAGATACTATTATTTGACTATGTAGCCAATGCCCTTAGGTGGGCCTGCATAATTCAACCCCCTAACGTGTTTGTTAAATATTAGTAACTTCATTCTTGGGAATTACTTATTCTAATGCCTTTTATCCCTTTTTCATGTCATCCCTTAGATTCAAAATTTCTTAAGTCATCGTGTACATATTTTCCCTCATACTTGAACATGGTAATATGTCTTCAGATAAATTATCAAGGAATTGAGTCAATGTTAATCTATTCGGTCAAAGCTATTTCATCATTAAACATTATCCTTTTTTACGTCTAACGTGAAAGACTTTAAACTTACCACAAAATGCAAGGGAACTCTGAATAAAAGTCAAGTCCCAACTCACTAAACATACATTTTTGTATGATTTAGGTAATATTGAGCAATTAAAAGATTCAATGTTTGTAGGGTTATTTTTATAATCCTAGTAAAATTCAAACTATGCTTACTAGGCCCATTGGCTTAGGTAAAAATTTAAATCAGGTAGTTGGAAAATGCATGCAAAGATGATTGAAAATGGAAGTGTTTTTTCCATTTGATGCACAAGAATTAGAAGGACATCCACAGACTGGATTCTCTTCTCTTTTCTAGGAATTACAAAAGGCTGTCAACATAAGTCTTCACTTGATGTACAACATCCTGAGCTTCATCAGGAGCCACTTCAAGCTCATGCACTCGACCAAATTCACTCTTTTCAGCCTGATGGAGTGCTTTCTTGGCATCCGCGATGACTTTTATCCCATTTGATTGATCTCCCTCCAATGAATTGTTGAGTTGGTCAAGTTCCTCAGTAACAACATCTAATTGTTGCTGAAGGTTCATCTACTGGATGACTTTATCTTTGATCTTATGCTTCATCTCCTTCATCTTGGCAGCATAGTCAGCCTCAGCTCGGGATACTGTAGCCTCAAATTCACTAATATTGGCTGACAGCTTCACCCTGGTCAGATCTTCATGGCACTTTTGCTCCTGCTCCCTCCTTAAGATGACTTGTTTTACCGCGGCATGGATCTTTTGATATCCAAAACCACCAAGTCCCAGCATAACAAACAGGGATGACAGTCACGGTATCTTTGATGACAGCTCTTCAAAAGGAACTTCAGATATGATTTTCCATATATTTTGTCATGCCTTGCGTCCTGAAAATTGGAGCGCCTTTTGTACTTCTGGATCCAACTCAGCATCACTGTCATAGGGGTGAATATAATCTGGGATTAATGCACTTAGGGAAGTGCCATGTTCTGCTCCTTCCCCCATGACCTATGCTTCTTCACTTTCAATTCCCGTTGGGGCGGAGACTGAGGCTTCACCTCCAGATCTAGCCACTGAAATTGATGGCCCTGCATAATCAATTGAATGCTTTGGTTAGTTTCAAAGGATAACAAAAGTTAATTGACTATCTTGCAAATTAAGTACAGTCGCAAATATTGTTATCCCTCACCCAACGGTAGATCAGTAACTTGAGAAGGATCATCTTTGTCTTTCCTATCTTCAAAAGGATTTTCAGGGTGAGTTTGAGGAATCTCTATGGGGTTCAGCTCCACTTACGCTAATGTCTCTACAGTAGTAGGGTTTTCTGTACCCCCTTCAGGCATTGGTAGTTCAGCAACTTGCTCAGATAGAGCTGCATATTTGAACCGATCATGATTAGACATGTAATAAGAAGTTATTTTTAATAGGATGAAGGATAACACTCACGTCCATAATCTTCTAAATTACATGGTAAGTTAACATAATCTAAAAAATCTTCAAAAGATGCGCCAAGTCCCATCATTTCATCCAATGTAATCTCAGAATCCTGGTTAATCTCACCAGTGGGAGCATTTGATATGTCTTCTTGGTGACCTTCATCCTGCAGTCTCTGACCCTGGATAGGATCTTTAGATAAAATAGCGGCGTCAATTGAAATGGCTGCCAAAAGCTCTAATGCAGGGGTTGAACCTAACGTATCACAGAATGGAAGTTAGTCGATGTTTCATTCAAAATTTTATGAAGCATTGTTAACTTACCAAAAGTAGGCTCTTCTCTTCTTACAACAGAAACCGGAGGGATACTGGGAATAAATGTTGGCTCTTCTCCAGGAGCAGCCAATTCAGCCTGAACTTGTGATTGTTTACTAGTACCCTCTGTGGTCCTTAGAGGAAGGTCAATCCTCTCCCTCAAAGGAGAAATTGAAGAAGCCCCTGCAATCCCTAGGAAAATGAGAAAACTTTTCATGGGTTAAGACTCATGATTATCTAAGGGACTTACCACTACTGATGAAGCATTTAGCTGTGGACTTCCTCCACTACGGGAAAAATGGGTATTTGCGACGGGATTTATTCCCGTCGCAAATAGCCCTGTTAAAAACTTATTTGCGACGGGGGTATTTGCCCGTCGCAAATAAGTAGCCTTTTACGACGGGATAGCTTTCCCCGTCGCAAAAGGACTGGCGCCCTTTGCGCGCCAAATCGCGGGAAACATATTTGCGACGGGGGAATATTCCCGTCGCAAATAACCGGTGGCGGTAAAAGGTATTTGCGACGGGAATATTCCCTCGTCGCAAATAGTATGTCGGCAGGTGGTTATTTGCGACGGGACCCGTCGCAAATAACTATTTAACCGTTGACCGTAATAAATGCTGGCTAAGGTATTTGCGACAGGATACCCGTCGCAAATAATCTAACCTATAAATACCCTCATCCGTTTTTTTCAAATCATTCTCAAACTCCATCTTCTTCTTCTCTCAAAATTTTATTTCTAAAGTTCGGTTTTTCTCAAGTTTAATTTTTTTCTCCGGAGTTGAAATTGAAGTTTTGAAGAACGATCAGAGATCAACCTCAGATCAATTTTCAAGGTATTTATATTCATTTTAATTTAATATTTATTTTTAATGTTTTATTAGTTTCAATTATTCTTAATTAGTTGTAATTTAATTATGTTTACACTGTTTTATTACTTAATAATTAGTAATAAATACCAATAATTAGGAATAATAACATTATTACATTATTAGTATATTTTATTATTAATATTAAAATAATATAATTTTTTATATATATACAATTCTCTTTTCATCTGTGTGTTTGCTGTCTCCACATGTATTATTTGTATATGGAGATAGAAAACACACAGATGAAAGGAGAATTGTATATAAATTAGAAAATTATATTATTTTAATATTAATAATAAAATATACTAATAATTTTTTATTCCTAATTATTGGTAATTATTCCTAATTATTGGTAATTATTCTTAATTATTAGTAATTATTCATTTAATTACTCATAATTAGGAACAATTACCAATAATTATCAATAATTAGGAATAATTACTAATAATTAGTAATAATTACCAATAATTAGTAATAATTACCAATAATTAGTAATAATTACCAATAATTAGTAATAATTACCAATAATTAGTAACACTTACCAATAATTAGTAATACTTACCAATAATTAGTAATACTAACCAATAATTAGTAATAATTACCAATAATTATCAATAATTACTAATAATTACTAATAATTACTAATAATTACCACTAATTAGTAATAATTAAGAATAATTACCAATAATTACCAATAATTACCAACAATTAGGAATAATTAGTAATAATTAGTAATAATTAGTAATAATTAGTAATAATTAGTAATAATTAGTAATAATTAGTAATAATTAGTAATAATTACCAATAATTAGTAATAATCACCAATAATTAGTAATACGTAGCAATAATTAGTAATACTTTCCAATAATTAGAAATAATTACCAATAATTAGTAATAATTACCATTAATTACCAATAATTAGTATTAATTACCAATAATTAGTAATAATTACCAATAATTAGTAATAATTACCAATAATTAGTAATAATTAACAATAATTAGTAATAATTCCTAATAATTACCAATAATTACCAATAATTACCAATAATTCGTAATAATTAACAATAATTACCAATAATTACCAATAATTACCAATAATTAGTAATAATTCGTAATAATTAGTAATAATTAGTAATAATTACCAATAATTAGTAATAATTAGTAATAATTAACAATAATTACCAATAATTAGTAATAATTACCAATAATAACCAATAATTAGTAATAATTACCAATAATTAGTAATAATTAATAATAATTAGTAATAATTAGTAATAATTAGTAATAATTAGTAATAATTCGTAATAATTACCAATAATTAGTAATAATTAGTAATAATTAGTAATAATTAGTAATAATTACCAATAATTAGTAATAATTAGTAATAATTACCAATAATTAGTAATAATTACCAATAATTAGTAATAATTACCAATAATTAGTAATAATTACCATAATTAGTAATAATTACCAATAATTACCAATAATTACCAATAATTACCAATTACCAATAATTATCAATAATTACCACTAATTAGTAATAATTACCAATAATTAGTAATAATTAGTAATAATTAGTAATAATTAGTAATAATTACCAATAATTAGTAATAATTACCAATAATTAGTAATAATTAACAATAATTAGTAATAATTACCAATAATTAGTAATAAATACCAATAATTAACAATAATTAGTAATAATTAACAATAATTACCAATAATTAGTAATAATTTCCAATAATTACCAATAATTAGTAATAATTAGTAATAATTACCAATAATTAGTAATAATTAGTAATAATTACCAATAATTAGTAATAATTAGTAATAATTAGTAATAATTAGTAATAATTAGTAATAATTACCAATAATTAGTAATAATTACCAATAATTAGTAATAATTAACAATAATTAGTAACAATTAGTAATAATTAGAAATAATTACCAATAATTAGTAATAATTACCAATAATTACCAATAATTAGTATTAATTACCAATAATTAGTAATAATTACCAATAATTAGTAATAATTACCAATAATTAACAATAATTAGTAATAATTAGTAATAATTACCAATAATTAGCAATAATTACCAATAATTAGTAATAATTAGTAATAATTAGTAATAATTAGTAATAATTATCAATAATTAATAATAATTACCAATAATTAGTAATAATTAACAATAATTAGTAATAATTACCAATAATTAGCTATAATTAGTAGTAATTACCAATAATTAGTAATAATTACCAATAATTACCAATAATTCGTAATAATTAACCATAATTACCAATAATTACCAATAATTAGTAATAATTAGTAATAATTAGTAATAATTAGTAATAATTATTAATAATTAGAAATAATTAGTAATAATTACTAATAATTAGTAATAATTAGTAATAATTACCAATAATTACCAATATTTAGTAATAATTAGTAATAATTACCAATAATTAATAATAATTAGTAATAATTAGTAATAATTAGTAATAATTAGTAATAATTACCAATAATTAGTAATAATTAGTAATAATTAGTAATAATTAGTAATAATTAGTAATAATTACCAATAATTAGTAATAATTAGTAATAATTACCAATAATTAGTAATAATTACCAATAATTAGTAATAATTACCAATAATTAGTAATAATTACCAATAATTACCAATAATTACCAATAATTACCAATAATTACCAATAATTATCAATTACCAATAATTACCAATAATTACCAATAATTAGTAATAATTACCAATAATTAGTAATAATTAGTAATAATTAGTAATAATTAGTAATAATTACCAATAATTAGTAATAATTCCAATAATTAGTAATAATTAACAATAATTAGTAATAATTACCAATAATTAGTAATAATTACCAATAATTAGTAATAATTACCAATAATTACCAATAATTAGTAATAATTACCAATAATTACCAATAATTAGTAATAATTACCAATAATTACCAATAATTAGAAATAATTAGTAATAATTACCAATAATTAGTAATAATTAGTAATAATTACCAATAATTAGTAATAATTAGTAATAATTAGTAATAATTAGTAATAATTAGTAATAATTAGTAATAATTACCAATAATTAGTAATAATTACCAATAATTAGTAATAATTAACAATAATTAGTAATAATTAGTAATAATTAGAAATAATTACCAATAATTAGTAATAATTACCAATAATTAGTAATACTTAACAATAATTAGTAATACTTACCAATAATTAGTAATAATTACCAATAATTTGTAATAATTACCAACAATTACCAATAATTAGTATTAATTACCAATAATTAGTAATAATTACCAATAATTACCAATAATTAGTAATAATTAGTAATAATTACCAATAATTACCAATAATTACCAATAATTAGTAATAATTAGTAATAATTAGTAATAATTAGTAATAATTACCAATAATTAGTAATAATTACCAATAATTAGTAATAATTAACAATAATTAGTAATAATTACCAATAATTAGTAATAATTACCAATAATTACCAATAATTACCAATAATTACCAATAATTAGTAATAATTACCAATAATTACCAATAATTCGTAATAATTAGTAATAATTACCAATAATTAGTAATAATTAGTAATAATTAGTAATAATTACCAATAATTAGTAATAATTAGTAATAATTAGTAATAATTAGTAATAATTACCAATAATTAGTAATAATTACCAATAATTAGTAATAATTAATAATAATTAGTAGTAATTAGTAATAATTAATAATAATTACCAATAATTAGTAATAATTACCAATAATTAGTAATAATTAACAATAGTTAGTAATACTTACCAATAATTAGGAATAATTACCGGTAAATAGTAATAATTAGTAATAATTAGAAATAATTACCAATAATTAGTAATAATTAGTAATAATTAGTAATAATTACCAATAATTAGTAATAATTAGTAATAATTAGTAATAATTAGTAATAATTAGTAATAATTAATAATAATTACCAATAATTAGTAATAATTACCAATAATTACCAATAATTAGTATTAATTAGTAATAATTAGTAATACTTAACAATAATTAGTAATACTTACCAATAATTAGGAATAATTACCGGTAAATAGTAATAATTAGTAATAATTAGAAATAATTACCAATAATTAGTAATAATTAGTAATAATTAGTAATAATTACCAATAATTAGTAATAATTAGTAATAATTACCAATAATTAGTAATAATTAGTAATAATTACTACTAATTGGTAATAATTAGTAATAATTAACAATAATTAGTAATAATTAGTTATAATTAGTAATAATTAGTAATAATTAGCAATAATATTAGTACTATGAAAATAATAAAAAATTTATATAATAATAAAATTATCAATATTTGTAACTTGTTTTGCTTTATTCTCAACATATTTAATTCTTAAAGGGTCAATTTTTATGTCTATCTCAATAAAAATTTTGCGTCAGTCGTGTATGATCTAAACTCTATAATTATCCTAGCTTGAGTGTTTTTTCTAACAAATTATTCAAAACCAGTAATGATTTTATATTTTATAGAGAAATATGGAACAATGAGGTCGTCAAAAATCATTATTAGGTGACCGCATATGGATAAATCAACGTAGAAATCTAAACGGTTCTGGTTTAAATCCAGTATATGTAGAGGCTGTGGAGACTTTTTTATCATTTGCGGCATCAAATCCAGAATTTTTTTCAGAAGACAAAATAAAATGCCCTGGAAGAAAATGTGCATTGAGAACGTTTGACACATTTGAAAAAGTGGGAGAACATCTCTTGCGTTTTGGTTTTCAACCAGATTATGTTTTTTGGTTTCAACACGGTGAACGCAGTTCCAGAACAGGTGATACCAACTTGATTCCGGATCCATCCCGGTTTCAAGATTTAGTACATGATGTTACAGGTTCATCTGTTCAACATACAGAAACTCCGGCTGATATAGCTTCAAATCCTGAGTTGGCACTGTCTGAATTTTATGAGTTGTTGAAGTCTGCTGAGGATGCATTATATCCTGGCTGCAAGATGAGCAAATTAGAAGCAGTTGCAAAATTTATGGCTATCAAATTAGATAACAGAATTTCAAACACCTGTTTTGACCAGATATTTTCTTTTCTTAAAACACTGTTACCCGAAGGAAATGTTTTACCTGCAAATTACTATGAGAGTAAGAGGCTGGTTCGAAATTTGGGACTTACTTGTCCGAAGATTCATGCATGTTCAAATGACTGCATTTTATATTCTGGGGAAAATGAGTCGTTGGATAGTTGTCCCACATGTGGGAAAATGAGATATAAAGAAGGACAACACGGGAAGTCCAGTTTGATTCCTGTAAAATAGTTGAGATATTTTCCGCTTATATCCAGACTCCAACGTTTATTCATGTCTAAGAATACAGCGACAATGATGTCATGGCATAAAGAGAATATTTCAACCGATAAAAGATTAAATAATCCAGACGATGGTGATTCATGGAAACATTTTGATAGAGTGTATCCATCCTTTTCTTTAGAAGCTAGAAATGTTCGACTGGGCCTTTCCACTGATGGTTTCTGTCCGTTTGGATCTTATGGTAGTCAATATTCATGTTGGCCTGTTTTTTTTTAACTCCGTACAATTTACCTCCATGGATGTTGATGAAGGAGCCATATATCTTTTTGACTTTACTAATTCCAGGACATCCGAAGAAAAATATTGATGTTTATTTGAAACCATTGATTAATGAATTAAATTTATTGTGGAGTACTGGTGTCAGTACATATGGTGTTGCAACGAAACAGAATTTCATACTGAGAGCAGCATTGATGTGGACAATAAGTGACTTCCCGGATTATGGGATGTTATCTGGCTGGAGTACACATGGTCAGAAATCATGTCCTTACTGTATGGGAGAGAACAAAACATTTATGCTCATTCATGGAAAGAAACCTTGTTATTTTGACTGTCATCGCATATTTCTTCCAGCTGATCATCCTTTTCGTAGAAACAGATCTCATTTCAGAAAAGGAACAGTTGAAAGGGATGGATCTACAAAAATGCTATTAGGTTCAGAGTTAAAATCAGTTGTATTTTCATTACCTTCCATCACTTTTGGTCCCACAATAAACCAATAGAAAATTTCTGGTTTTGGGAAAGAACACAATTGGATTAAACATAGCATATTTTGGGATTTTCCATATTGGTCTGATTTGTTGGTCCGACACATGTTAGATGTCATGCATATTGAGAAGAACTGTTTTGATAATTTGTTTCATACAGTTTTGGATACGCCAGGAAAGAGAAAAGACAATGTAAATGCACGTTTAGATCTTGCCCAAATTTGCAGGCGTCCAGAATTGGAACTGTTTGAGAATGTCAGAACAGAAAGGTTACTGAAACCAAAATCAGCATATACACTGTCTAAAGAAAACCGTTTATTATTTTTTCAGTGGATTGCAGATTTGAAACTTCCAGATGGCTGTGCTTCCAATTTGGGTAGATGTGTAAAGAATGGTCATATTACTGGATTAAAAAGTCATGATTTTCATGTTATAATGGAAAGACTTCTACCCATTGGATTAAGAGGTCTGTTGAATTCTGTGATTTGGGATTCCATAACAGACATGTCTCATTTTTTTCGGGAAATTTTTGCGGCTACAGCAGATTATGATGCTCTAGGAAAACTTGAAAAAGATGTTGTTGTAATTATATGTAAAATGGAAAAAATATTTCCGCCGTCTTTCTTCGACTCAATGGAACATTTGATGTTACATTTTCCATATGAAGCCAAATGTGGAGGTCCAGTACAGTTTCGATGGATGTACCCATTTGAAAGATGCATGCAAAAATTGAAAAGAAAAGTACGTAACAAAGCATATGTTGAAGGATCTATTGCAGAAGCTTATTTGGAAGAGGAAATATCTTTTTTTTGCTCCCATTATTTTGAATATGAGTATCCTTCAAAACACAACCGAATGGGACGAAACGAGAGGAATATTGATGAAATCGACAATCAATTATCTGTTTTCAACCAGTCAGAGCTTGGTTTTGGTGGAGTTTGTGAACGCTGGCTTTTAGATGATGAACATCATAGAGCTCATACATATGTTCTGCTCAACTGTGAAGAGATAAAATCATTTGTACTGTAAGTGTTTATATCACTTATTCTATCATTTATGTTACAGTAAATAACTTTGGTTTTTATAGGTTGTATGATAATCATATTAAGAAAAGAATTCCACAAATTACAGCAGCTTCTCTCGAAGAACGTCGACTGAAAAATTTCTCTCAGTGGTTTCAAAAACTGGTAACATAAATTCTTTATCTTTTAGCAACTCATTCAATGTATAGTTTACTATATTGATAATTATTTCACAAATTTTCAGGTGTCTCGACATGCTGATAAAATTGACAAATGACTGTGTGTATTGAGTATCCCACCTTCCAAACTTGTTAAAACTTATAATGCATATGTGGTGAATGGATTTCGATTCCACACACATGCATATGGAGTATCGAAAAAAACAATGAACAGTGGAGTTAGCTTGAGAGGATCTCATCATCGAGAAAATGAATTTGACTTTTATGGAATACTTGATGAAATCATTGAACTCTGTTATCTTGGACAACATTACATAACCATGTTCAAATATCGGTGGTTGGATACAAAGAGAGGCGTGCGTGTTCATCCGACTCATGGAATCATCGATATTAAATGTAAAAGTGTTCTCGCAGTAAATGAACCATTCTTATTGGTTCAACAGGCACATCAAGTTTATTACGCAAAGTACTGTGCTACATCAAGAGACTTGACTGATTGGTGGAGTGTAATAAAAATCAAAATTCGAGACAATCAGTTTAGTCAAAGTGAATGTGCTTTCACTGATGTGAAAAGAATTGAAGTTTTTCAAGAGAGTACTCAAAATCAATCTTTTTTAGAAAGAGACATGAGTATCGATGACGACACCCCACATTTAAGAGTCGGTGATGATGATGATGTTAATGATGTCACATATGAATTTGAAATGGTAAGAGATGAAGCAACTGTAACTCGAATGGATATCGATGATGTTGAGGAGGAATATGAAGATGACATTGACATATATGAAGATGATGATGAAGATGAACACTGATATAATTCCATGGTATTTATATACAATCATAATATGTATATATGTATATATAATAGTAATTATCAATTATTTTCTAACAACATTAACATTTTTTGTTTCAGATGGACGACGCCACATTTCGTGCGTTGGCAGATGCTGATCTGCCTTTCGATGCGGGTGAGTTGCTGCCAGATGACCCTCAGCCTGCAGGCGCTCCAGGGAGTACGCGGAGGGGGCGCAGTCTTGCACGATTGATGATTCCTGACCCCGTCCCCGAGCGACGTCCACGTATTGGGTTTGATCCACGCAGATGGAGGTGTGATAACCTGTGTGTTAACCTGTGGATTTGACTAAGATTTCATTAATCTATTCACATAATAAATGTTTATTATTTTTACAGTTTTCCGCATATAGCAGTCGGATAGGGTAGCGCTATTTTGCGCAACTATTTCTCTCAGCCATGGACCACATGGGAGCAGATTCCCATTGATGTGTAGCAGGCCATGTTATTCCATTGGTTGGTACGTACGTAAATAAATAATTTTTATTTTGAAAATTATTTAATTTCTAACTTGATATTTTGATTTATTTGTAGGGTTTATGGTATCTGATCGAGGATACCATGCGTGACACCATCCACGAGGCATGGGAGGTGGCCATGCATGATCGCCTTCGTCAGTTTTTGCACAATTTAAGAAAAACTGCGATGAAGAAAGCTGGAGTGTCAGATTTTTACGAGTCATGTAGAGCACACTGACCAGAGTACATTTCATCACATGTATGGGATGGATTATGTGCGCACTGGTTGAGTGGTGCCTTTCAGAGGAGATCATCGGTGGGGAGGCAGAATCGGGGGAGACAGGTGGTGACTCATCGAGCTGGGAGTCGTTCTTTCAGTAATCATAGACAACATCTGGTACGTACATTATTTATAAATATTTTATATAACTATAAATATTAACAGTTTATTTTTTATTCTTATAGGCTGTCGAGCACCCCGATATTACGGAGTACGACGTATATCAGAGGATGTATAGTGATCCTGCTACTGGGGAGATCAGAGGTGATCGTCAGTATCACATCGTGGTTAGTATTATTTGTTTTCAAGTTTAAAAATTAACTGTATATAATATATTCACAATTTTAATTTTAATTTGCAACTACAAGAGTCATATGAGGCCGCAGCGTCACAGGCCTGGCCTGAGAGTCAGGCCGAGTCATCAGATCAGACCACTGGCCGTCAGTTTGATGAGGCGGCATGGATGCAGGCCACCCAGTATGCCTTCGAGAAGGGCTGGGTAGTTGGTATTAGCTCTCGACTGACTCCCAGAGATTATTATGGCAGTGCTGCAATGTCGGCGTCCAGCTCGAGAGGAGCTCGTGCATCTTCTTCTGCTACACAGTATGAGGATCAGTTGCGATCTCAGACTGCACTGATAGAGAGTCTCCGACAGGAGCAGGAGCAGATGCGTCAGCAGCATGAGGAGGAGCGTCGACGCCAGCAGCAGCTGTACGAGGAGCAGACGAGTCAGTGGTAGCAGTAGCATCAGGAGCAGATGGAGTACATGCGCCGACTCACTCATGCTTTAGGGATGGAGTTTCCTCCACCACCATCTGCAGATCCCCCCTCCCCCCTCCTTTAGATTAGAGTTTGTATTTATGTTATAAATTTTGTGAAATTAAAATATGATTTTTTTTCTATTCGTAGTTTCTGTCTCATTATAAAATATTTATTAATATTCTATTATTTTTTATTTTTGAATTATCAACCTATTATTATTATATTAATTAAAATAATTTATTATTTTTATTTGTGAATTATAATTCTATTATTATATTAATTAAAATCATTTATTAATATTTTATTATTTTTTATTTTTGAATTATAATTGGATTATTATTATATTAATTAAAATAATTTATTAACAATTTATTTTTTTTATTTTTTTTATAGTATTTGCGACAGGATACTATTCCCGTCACAAATAGTATTATTATTTTTTAAAAAATAGTTTTTGCGACGGGTCCCGTCGCAACAACTATTTGCGACGGGTCCCGTCGCAACAGGTCTTTGCGACGAGGCCCGTCGAAAATAGGTTTTTACAAATATACGGAGTACTAGTTGCGACGGGGATTCTCCCCGTCACGGAAAAAGGCTTTAGCGACGGGCCCGTCACAAACAATTTTTATTGCGACACCATTTTCAGCAACGAGTCATTTGCGACGGGCCCCCGTCGCAACAATACATTTGTGACGGGATCCCATCACAAATGACCCATCGCAAATACCTGTTTTTGTAGTAGTGCTCCTTCGATGTCTTTGTCTCTTTGGATTTTTGGGAGTGTCGGCAGTCTCCTTTACAGGTACTTGAATTGGAGAATGGAAAGCCATGTCGAACTCCTCATCCATGGCTTGATGGCCTGAGGATATATCGCCCGACTCGCGAGGAGATTAATTAGCCCCAATGGAAGTACCACCAGGGCTATACTGTGGTGAAGGAACCTCAGCAGTTCCTTTCTTTTCAAGCGGCAGGATAAAGAAAATAATTTCCTTGAGTAACAAAGCTTTAAATGGAATCAAGTTACAAAGAAAATAAGTAAAGAGACTTACATCTTCATGAGCCACGTAGTCATGCCACTCCTCATCTCTAGAACCACCAGTCCCCTTAGTGGAGCCACGATTTATCATTTCCTTCACCCGCTTGGTGATAGGAATGGAATCATCAATGGAATATATGAGCATTTCCAGCTCTCTGATGTAAGCCCGCACTTCATCAGGGTTATCCTTCTAATGGATATCTGTAGAATCCAGATGTTTCCCAATTCCAGGGATGTGTAGACCCTCGCACAAATCTATCCAGGCAGTTTCAGCATCACAGTATAAACTCTATCATGTTTGGACAGCCTTTGGTCATAGATATTCAGTATGTGTACCAGAAGGCTACGAAGAAGGTCCCACAATCTTGGAATTCAGTTTCTTCCCAGCTCCTGCAACTACAGATAGAGAATAATAAAATAAGACTTGTTTCTCTATAAATTAATTGTGATTAAATTTCCGCAATGAAGTAACTTACCAGGAGTTGATGGAGTTGGTCTTTTGATTCTGACTGGAGGATTATATCGGGCACGAGGCCGCTTTGCCGTTTTTGTGCCTTATCATCCCCATCTTGAGAATATGATGAATCAGCTTCAGGTGGTGTAGAAGAATCACATTCCAGATGAAGGGTTTCTTTCTCTACAGTTCTCTTCCTTTTTCCCACCTGATAAACTGGGTGATTCAGCACCCCTCTTGAGTATGATGCTATCCAGTTCTCAGCATACCATGTAGTCAAGTTATTTTCTGTTTTTTCAACTGGTAGATCAAATATTGCCCCGGTATTCTCCCTAGATGTCAGCAACCATAGTTGTCGGGAAACCATAGGATGTTTCTCTAACCATACATGCACTGGGGTAGATACAACAGTCTGCTTCAAACACTTAAATTGGCGTGCAAATCTATATGGAGCATAGGCCTCACATATAATCTCTCCGTCAATCCTGGTGACCAGCACACCATCTTTGCAGGACAACATGTATGCCCTTAATTCCAGGCTGGTTGTTCCATCATCAACAAACTGCCCGGTTGGAAGATTTCCATAAGGAAAGAAATTGAATTCCTTATGCATGCTCAGCCACACCTTCATATCATAGTAATTGAGAGCTAGTGGAGCAACTCCAGAGAATGTCTTCCCTAATGGATAGAAAGAACTTTTGGGAATCTGTACTCTGTTCTGTACATTATATTTCCTAAAGTGAATGGCAATCCATCCCCATAAAACTTGGAATGGTCCCACTATTCTCAAAGGAGACTTACCCATGAAAACATGGAGTAACCTCCTTTGAATCTTTGCTAAAATGGGGGTAGCCAACCCAACCATTTTCCCCTCAGCCAACTTGGCTGTAATAAAAAAGTTCCCTGGCCTGACGCCTCCCTTCGAGTCCCTGAATGGCAAAAGATAAACACTAAGCCACAAGGCCAAGAAGCCCTCCAGACGAGTCTTCTTTGGGATTCTCTGATTTAGTTCATATCCCCACTTCTCAGATTCTCCTGCTTCTAAGGTCGGCCAGAATGTTCCTGGAGAACCCCTCTTCTCTATTTTGGGGCAGGTGGTAGGATGAGTGGGCCCCTTCTCCTTGGGTCCCTTCCCCTTCGATCCCTTTTCCTTGGATCACTTCTCTTTTGGATCCTTCTTCTGTTTCTTGGTAAGAAACATACTCATCCACTCCTCTGGATGAATGTCCTTTCTAGAATGAGTTAAGGAGGTCTCTGAACTCTTGAGCTTGTGAAATATTTTCAATAATTCACGAGCCAAAGCCGAGGTCTTCTCCGAATCATTAAAGTCACCTTGGGAGGAATGAATTCATCATACATATCACCCAAAATTATAGCCCCTAAGATCTTCCGGACATCCCACAGACTGATACCTACTTCTCCATGAGTCAGATGGAAATAATTGGTTTTTGGGCTCCAATGGTTGAGTATCTCCATCACGAAATCATCATTCTTGTAAACATATGTTTTCCCAGCCCATATGGCTTCATATATTGCAGCTACTTTCAGATCCTCGACAAACTCTGCGCAAGTTTGTCGCACCCAGTATTCTCACATCCAAGTTGGCTTCACACCTCCTCTGGGACGAAAGTCCCAACTCTTCTTCTAGCCTTTGTATTGATCCATCTGAGTGTTTTGGAAGATTTAAAGATAACAATGTGGTAGCAGCTCAGGCTTGTGAGATTTCAGATCTGAGGTACATGGGTAGTGATGCATTATGTAGGCCTTCTCCACTGTTCCAGTGTTTACAAATACTCCTCAACCTGAGATATTTATTGAAGAAAAATTGGGGAAATTCTGAAACCAAGAAATTGGGAGATAGTTATTGGCCTATGGAATGGTGACTTCTCTCAGATGACCATAGCTATATAAAGGCAGATAGATGCTTTGTGGGAAATCAAGATGATACTTCTTCAGGTACTTGGACAAATCCGGGAGAGTGTTGTCGCAGACGGTATAATAATCATGGCCAATGATGCTCATCATATCATCAATTCGCTTTCTATCCAGTTCATCATCCATTTTGATTCTCTTGGAATCCATTGAATCTCCACAAAAGTTGAATAAATTGACTCTTAAATGGGTTGATTTTTTATAAAATTTGTGAAGAAATTCGAGAAAATGGCAATGGCATTAAGGCGCACAAGTCTAATTTTGGCGCACAAGTATGGATGTGTCACGCATGTATGGAGGTGTCATGAAAGTATGGATGTTCCGTGCAAGTGTTTGGTGTGAAATTATCACCACGCAAGTCCAAATACCTTGAAAGCAGCGCGACAGCGAAGAAATAGCTGAAAACAGAGCAAACTTGCGCGGCGAAGGGAACTTGCACGACGAAAGCTCGAAATTCTGAAATTCGATGCTTTTGTGCGAGAAATGGCCATATATATATAGGTCAGGCCTCAACCCTGCATTCCTAAAAGCCACTGTGCACAACCAGCTGCACTGAGGCCTACGCAACTTGCACTTGCGTGCTGCCCTCTGCACGCTCAACATTTGCACGCTGAAGTTTACTTGATTTTCTTCTTTCCTCAGAGTTACATCCTCATTTCATTCAGATCCAACTCTGAGGGGGGACTTTTGTTGACACTCCTTTCCATCACAGAGTCTAACGAATTGAAAAGGGGAAATACCTTGAACCCAAATTGATTCATCCTTTGAAGAAACATCAAAAATTGACAAAGGAATGAAAAAAGGTTCAAATGCACTTGCATTGGGTAGGTTCCACCAAGGTCACGCAAGTATAATTGTGCGTTGCCCATTGGTCGCGCAGGTGACTTGCACGCCCTATATGAAATTCACCCAGGGTCTTCACTAGCCTATAAATACCCCCTATGGGCCCCCCTTTTCAAAAAACAAATTCCAGAAACTCAGATTTGAGCTCCCGGCACCCTAGTCTCTTCTCGAAGGTTCCGAACACTACTAAGGTAATTTCTTACCTAGAACAGAAGATCTAAAGAGGGGGGAAGGCCTAAGTGTTGAAACTCATCAACACTTCCACACCTAAGTAGCCATCCCATTAGGGAAATGACCACACTTGCGCGCCGCCTTACCCCTCCAACAGAACTTGTGCGCCTCTCCTCTGGAAGCCTCTAGGGATAGTACTAAGGGCATGAGCCAAGTCTCACCTAAGCATTACCTTAAGGATTGACCGCCACACAAGTACCCTTGTGTCGCGCAGGTATACTTGCATGACCAAGACTTGCGCAACCACGCTGGACTTATGCGCCCCTCCTTTTTTGGGCGCCCTTCCTGCCCATTTCACTCCTTATATACCTATCCACCTCTCTTATTCAAGATTCAGCCTTCAAACCCCTCTTCAAAGCCATTTATGGCATGTTTCCTTTGTTGGCTTCCTTATTTGAAAGGAATTATGCGGAACATCTCTTAAAACCTAGTGATTTACACATCTTTATGTGACTAAGGTTAGATATTTCATTCATTCAACCTCATCCTTTAAAGATGAGAGAATCCTGAGACTAGGCCTCCTTTTTAGGAATAATCCCCAGTCCAAATTCTCATTAATTTGGGCATCCTCCTCAGGAGTAAGCCCCAAGTCCCCTAAACTAGGCATCCTCATTAGGAGTAAGCCCCAGTCATAATTTTCCAAATATGGGTTTCCTTTTCAGGAGTCAGCCTCAGTCTAAACGTTCCCAAAATATGGGCATCCTCCTCAAAATTATTCCCCAACCACGGTTCTCTTAACCTGGGATTCCTTTTCAGGAGTAAGCCCCAGTCTCAAATATGGGAATCCTCCTTAGGAGTAAGCCCTAGTCATAATTACCTTAACTTGGGCTTCCTTTTCTGGAGTAAGCCCCAGTTCTCAAAACCTTTTAACCTGGGCCTACTCCTCAAGAATAATCCCCAGTCATATTTTTTCTTAACCAGTATTAATTTAATTTTTATTTGGAATTCCTTCTCAGGAGTAAAAACCAATCACAATTCCCTTCATAATTTGGGCATCCTCCTCAGGAGTAAGCCCCAAGTTAGAGTATCCAAATATCCATAAAGCACATATACCTTTATGGACCTTGTTCCCCGGTTTCTTCCCTGAAGTAAATCCTAATATTTATTTATTTGGGCAGTCATACATACATAATCCCCACTCATTTCTTATAATTGCATCTTTCAGGGCACAATTGTTTGGTTTCACCAATACCTATTGTTTCTCACACCGATTATGACTCAAGTTAGCTTAGAGTGTAAAAGTAATTATGACAACTTTCATTGAGCCATCAATCATGTATAAACCTCATACTTCTTTACTCGAACTACGTGGGTTCTGATTCCTTTTCCAAAACAAAGGTTATGTAGGTAGCCCATCTGCGGGTACGATCCCAACTTCTTATTCTTTTTCAATCGAACTACGTGGGTTATAATTACTTTTCCAAAATAAAGGATATGTAGGTAGCCCATCTGCGGGTATGATCCCAACTATGAAATAATTCATGTCCTTCTGAATGACAATAAACTTCAAGTGCCCCGCTGAGTGGCTTTAAAACCAGTATGGTCATCATAATGACCAAGAGACTTTTATATAATGTATTAAAGGATTCCATTGACTAAGAATCTCTAAAAAATGAACATATGATTATCTATCGATGAAGAACCTCTAATACATATAAAATATTCTCTAAATCTCATACATATTAATCATTGATTGTCAAATCTAAAGAAAATCTCATTTTCATACTTGGTAATGTAATAAGGATTCACGAACATAAATTATATCTATAAAGAGAGTCCCATAGTAGAAAATAATTCCCCTAAAAAAGGTGTGATGAGTCCAACCTCCCATCCTCTCGACCAATGAAAATTCTTAAGTCTCATTAGTTCATAGCTAATGATCACTTACCTTTGGAAACTAGGTCTAAATGGATATGGAATCATTGGATGTTTCTGGTTCTACAAACAAACCCGTTAGAGACTACTTGGAATGTTTGAATCATAAATCAATGAGATAATCCCCAATTCCAGAGGAAACACATACGAATTCTTACCATTTAATTTAATCCCATTTTCTCAAAATCTCATCAAGATGGTTTCATGGTAGTGTCATAAACCTATATGCTTGATCCGTCATTCTTTGAATTCCAGAAATAAACTCATCATGACACCATGGCCATGGAATTCAGCTGACAGTTATATTTCAATAAAAGGGCCTGAGATATCTACTTCCATAAATATAGAAGGGAAAAAACCTTCCTCGACTTATCCATTGACAACATGTCATTCGTGACGCACCCAACGTACCCTACTTCTCGCCAATGGTCTTTGTGACAGTTTTCGTCAGTAAAACTATTTGTGCAAGTCATGAAATGAGTTAATGATAATATTCTAGTATAAGTACCATTACACACACTCATAGATAGCAATGCATGATGACACCAAGACATGTATAATTACTAATGGTGGGTATGTTCTCATAATCTCCCATCTTGGAGATTACCAAGTGTGAACTCCATGAGAGAGAGTCTCATCTTTCTACAAGTACTCGCACATAACGGTCTGTATACTATGTGTCCTATCATAGTATAACATCCAACCATAGAACTTTATTTAAGAATATTGCTATAGAATTTCAAGGTTCTAATCATAGCGGGGATCTTCCATGACCTTATTAATGCAACAAATATTCCAGGACATTATAATATTATAGTCTTGCAGAACAAATAAAAATATATAATAAGTGTAAATTCATGTAATCAAAGTATAAACAGTTAGTTCTCAGGACACCAACTCTAACAAACTCCCACTTAAACTGGAGAGAACTTCCAATGTCTTTTAGTCTGCTAGACCGCACATGATAATCAAGTTTCTGCTGAGTCAAGGATTTAGTTAAGGGGTCTGCCACATTGTATTCCGTGGAAATACTACTCACTACAACTTGACCTCTCTGAGAAAAATCCCTCAAGAGATTATACTTCCAAAGTATGTTCTTTTTCCACTGATGTGACCTTGGTTCTTTTTTAATTTCCACCGCTATAGTATTATCACAGTAGAGTGTGATTTGATCTTTACTGGTAGGTACTACATCCAGCTCTTGGATGAAGCTTCACATCCATACTGCTTCTTTAGCTACCTCAGCAGCTGCGATATTCTCGGAATCTACTGTAGAATCTATGACCACACCTTTCTTTGAGATCTTCTATCTCACTAAACCTCTATTAAAACTAAATATGTACCTAGTCTGCGACTTCATGTCATCTTGATCAGTCTGGAAACTAGCATCTACATGTCCTCTAATGACTAGTTCATCATCTCCTCTATAAACCAAGAACATATCCTTAGTACACCTCAAATACTTAATGATAGTCTTGACTGCCATCCAATGACGATCTCTTGGATCAGCTTCATATCTGCCTACCGCACTTAATGCGTAAGCAACATCTATCCTTGTACATAACATATCATACATGAATGACCCAATCGCGGATTCCTAAGGGATACTTTCCATTTTATTTCTTTCCTCATGTTTCTGAGGACAAATTTCCTTAGAAAGATGAATGCCATATGACACTGGGAACAATCCCATCTTGGAATGTTCTATACTGAATCTCTTCAGTATCTTGTCAATGTATGTACTTTGACTCAGGCTCATCATTCTCTTGGATCTATCATGACAGATCTTAATCTGAGGAATATATAATGCCTTGACCAAGTCTTTCATAGAGAATAATTTATCCAACCATGCCTTAACTAAATGTAAGATAGGTACTTAGTTTCCAATTATTAATATGTCATCAACATATACTATTAGGAAAATGACTGCATTTCCACTAAACCTTTTGTAGACACAAGACTCACATTCATTCTTAACAAATCCAAATTCCATTATGGCTTCATCAAAACGAATGTTCCATGACCCTGATGATTTCTTTAATCCATAAATGGATTTATGCAACTTATATACCTTTCTAGCATCCTTTGGAGTCGCAAACCCTTCAGGTTGTTTCATGTAGACATCTTCCTGGAGGTTCCCATCAAGGAATTCTGTTTTAAAATCCACTTGAAATATTTCATAGTATTGGTAAGAAGCAACAGACAATAGGATTCTGATGGATTTCTGCATCGCAACCAGTGAAAATGTTTCATCATAGTCAATTCCTTGACGATGACTAAAACCTTTTGCAACCATTCGTGCCTTATCAGTGCTGACTTGTCCCTCCATGTCCAGTTTCTTCTTGAATACCCATTTATTACCAACAGGCTTTACATCAACTGGAGGATTTACCAAAATTCATACTTGGTTTTGGTACATGGAATCCATTTCAGAATTCATGGCTTCTTTCCACTTGGAAATGTATGTGCATTTAACTGTATCTTTGTAGGTGAGAGGATCATCATTGTCAACGAATAATGAGTCACCATCCTAGGTGACAAGAATACCATATCGTTCTAGTTTTCTCACCTATCTCATGCTCTTATGCAGTTCTTGTGCCTCAAGAACAGATTTTTATTCCACAGGGCTTTGTAGCATCTATTCTTCTACCAACTCATGTGAGTCTTGTGCCTCGACTTCATTGAAGTCTATCTCGTTCCCACTATCTCTTTTAGAGATGTTCTCCCTCTCAAGGAATATGGCATGTCTTTCCACTATAACCTTTTTATCTCAGGGGTTGTATAGGTAACATCCCTTTTTTTCCTTAGGATATGTTATAAAGGTACACTTTGTGCCTTGGGGTGAAAGTTTGTTACCTGAAGAGGCCTTAACAAATGCTTCTCTACCCCACACATGTAAATTTGATAACATGGATTTGTGTCCACTCCATAACTCGTATGGAATACCATTTATTGATTTAGTTGGTACTTGGTTTAGTATGTGTTCTTCTTTTTGTAATGAATATCCCCAAAAGGATAATAGAAGACTTTCATGACACATCATTGATCTCGCCATCTCCAACAGGGTGTGGTTACTCCTTTCACTTACACCATTCCACTAAGGCGTGTAAGGAGGAGTGAGTTGAGATAAAATCCCAAACTCCTGTAAGAAATCAATGAAGTCCTGATTAAGATATTCTCGGCCTCTATTTGAGAGAAGTTTCTTTACCATCTTACCAAGATTGTTCTCAACTTCTTTCTTGTATTCTTTTAAATAATCAAAATAATATGACTTATACCTCATTAAGTAAATATATCCATATCTACTAAAATCATCAGTAAAAGTTATGAAGTACAATAACTGACCACTTGATTCAACTTGAAATGGTCCACAAACATCTGTGTGAACTAATTCTTGAAGCTCTTTATCCCTTTCACCTTTCCCACTAAATGGGGTTTTGGTCATTTTGCCTTTTAGACATGCATGACATACACCAAGTGGTTTTAGTTTGAAAGAATCCAAATACCTATCTTGATGTAATCTTGTCAAACATTTATCATTGACATGAACTAGCCGGTGATGCCAAAGTTGGGTGTGCTATGAGTCATGTGAATTAAAATTTTCATTGATTTCCATTACTTGGTTCGTGTAGTCCAACACATAAAGGTCGTTATATAAATGTTCCCTACCAAAACAAATTCTATATTTATAAAAGTAGAAACATTCATTTCCAAACATGAATATGAATCCATTAGTATCTAATATGGATACTTAAATATTTTTTTTGGATATAGAGGGTACAAAATAACATCATTTTAATACCAAGACAATCCCAGTAGGCAATGTGAGGTGGTACTCTTCGACAACTACATCAGCGAGTCTGGATCCATTAGATGCTCGCAGATCCACCTCACCTCGGTCAATCTTTTTGAATATACTTGGTTCCTATATTTGGATATAGATGTGAGCACAAAAAGCAGTATCTAATACCCAATTGGTAGAAATAGATAGATTCCATTCAATAACAAACTCACCTAAAGCTTCCCCTTTCTTCCTTGGTAGGGTGCAGTTTTTCTTCAAGTGGCCCTTCTTTCCACATGCGAAACAAACAGCCTCCTATTATCTTTCCTCCCCGTTGATCGTCCTTTTCTTGGAAGACCTTGAAGAAGCTTTGGGATTAAATATCTTCTCCTTCAATTTCCTTTTATTCACTATAAGGACATAAGGCTTTTCACGCTTCATATCATTTTCCACTTGGCGAATGAGGATAAGAAGACCCGATAGAGACTTCTCAATGTTGTTCATGTTGAAATTTACAAAAAAGTTAGAGAAGCTCCGGGGGAGTGATGCAAGAATAAGATCGGTACCCAATTCTTCGGGGGTGTTTAAACCCTAGAACCTCTAAGCGCTCAATGTATCTAATGAGCTTGAATACTTGAGGCCCAATTGGGGAACCCTCTTCAATATTTCTATGAAATAGATCCTTATAGATCTCAAACATTTCCAATCATTCTATCTACTAGTATAGACCAAAAAGGTGCTTGATCATGCTATAGGAATCCATGTTTTAATGTGACTTCATGAGCTCACTAGACATTGATGATAGCATCAAACCTTGAATGTCGAGTGCATCGTTCAAATATTGATCATGGACTATGAAATCTTCATCACTTGTCCCTTGGGCAGGCAAATCCAGAAGTGAGGACTCCACCATGTAAAACTTTTGTTCATGGCATAGGATAACCCGAAGCCGCCTACACCATTCCTGAAAGTTTCTATCAGTGAGGATATTGTATTTATCTAGAATTGATCGAAGATAAAATGTGGTTGAAAAGTTTTTAATATTTATTCTACAAATTAAAAGAGAATATTTATCAGTACCTTTCGATTACATTTGATGAGAAATAATAAATTTTAAGTCTCCCACTATTTTTTCAAATCCCAATGTCCCACACCATTGAACTTAGAACATCCAGTTTCCATGACATTATTGTGGAATGGTTCCATATTCCCCTTCGTATAACCCCAACAAGGGTTGGTCAAGTTATTAGAAGGTATTTAGGTAGGCAGGTCTTTTCCAACTACGAGCTTACAGTTCATTGATATTTTGAGTGGACACCCCAATCCGAAAATCCTAACTTGGATTTCCTCAACACTTGCCTCCATTTTACAAAAATTCTTCCATGGGATACTCCTCTCGATGAAAAATTTTTAATTCAACCTGAAACTTTCATAAGAGCTTCATTTATAAAAGTAAGTGTCCCAACAAGGGTTGGTCAAACACATAGTTTTATTAAGTCATTCCCTTAATCAAGTAACAGAAGGCTTGTTCTGACTTAATATGGTATTTGAGGGATTTTAATCCTGTATGCGTAGTTTCTCATTATCACATGCATTTTAATATTAAGTGATGCGTGTTTAAGTGATTAACCATGTTCTGATAATGTTTATGCATAGTTTGGTTTTCATTTTATTCCATATTTGCATGCTTGTTTATTTCATTAACTGTGTGATCACAATAACACATACATAATAAATAAACCATGAAATCAGACATAAATAAAATAAGATGGCATGATCATGAGCTTCTATTGGATAACTTATCTAGCGATTTTGATAAGCTAACCCTATCCTAGGGAAAAACACCTTGAACTCGATGGTTCATGTTTTGTAGCACCCACCTATCCACCTTTGTATCTTCTTAGGTTGGTTTCACCTCTGCTTCAGATTTTGAACCATCTCCTCCAGCTTGGAAGATCCTCTATTACATGGGGTTTACATTAAAGAAACCATGGTCACGCATGCCCTACTTTTTATTAGAATAAGGCTCACAGTCCAACGAATTTAAATTAAATAAATTTAAATGAAACCATACACACAAAAAAGGTATTTTCTATAGCTCATGATCATCCATATAATACAATGACATTTATGAATATTTAGTATTAAAATTCTTTTAATCGTTCTTATATTCAAGATATGTCTCACTTGGATTCAATTAATTATGATCTTATAATTAAACAATTCTTTATCCTAAATCCCTTTCTGAATTTCCTTGAGATTCTTCTCATCCATATTCCTTGTACGGGTCTTTTTACTTTAGAGGAAACCTGGTGAAATTCCATTTCTGGAAAGTACATAGCGTGTAGGATATATTACATAGCGTGTATTTGTTTTCACCCTTTATCCAAATTACACGTCAGGGGCTTTGGTGTGTTTTCTGTACTTTGGAAATTTTGGAGTACACAGTGTGTATATTAATCTAACACGGTGTATAATTCCTTGTTACGCGGTTACCTTCTTGGAAATCCTCTGTACGCGGTTACCGGCCTGGCAATCCCATGTATGCAGTTACCGACCTGACAATCCTATGTACGCGGTTTCACCTGGGCCAGATCGGAGTACACGGCGTGTTGATTCAACATACATTCTATGTAATCCGGTTTCCACATGTCGTTCAGTTCTAGTCAACACTGTGTATTAAAAACATAGGTATGCTCAATTCACACAGTGTGGTTTGGCAGACCAGTACTATAGCATCCCGCCTTTTTATCACAAAAACTTTCACTACATTTTACAAAACCGATGATCTTTAAGGTTTAGTGTCTTGGAAACCAGGAACTTAAAACATGAAAACATAAAAAATTCTTCTTAAACACTTGAAAGTATTCTCCTCATGTTCATCCTAGGTTCATTAATGCATCTCATAACCTAGGGACATACATCAAAAGAAAGGGTGAGCAGAAGGCCCAGTAAGGGAAACAAGGGGAAACATTTAACATGTGAACTTGGGATACATCAACAATGTCATGAAAAAGAAACTTTAAGGCATGAGAAAGAAATAATGAGGCATATCATAATAAAAATAACATTTTTCATAACTTGAAGATGTGGCTACAACATTTAATATTGAAAATCATTTCGTTTCACCAAGGTCCATCCCAAAGGTGTCATTACAAAATTACCAAGGTTATTCACCAAGGTATCAGTCTGAAAGGTCATCTCTAGAGATTATGTCTTTACCCAATGCATTGAAGCGCTATCTGGGTGCACCCTTGACATGTCTTTATTATCATGAGAGCCACAGATATCATCATCAATCATTTCATAAACAACCCATATAGCATAAAAGAAATGGATTTCATTTCATAATCATAACGTTTTAAAAACTTCTTTAAAGACATGATCTTTATGTCACTTTAAATCCACAGAAAGGGAAAGCGGGTTTCATGTATGTAAATCCCAGAATTTAAAATAGGAAATTTTCATATATATATATGTGAATACCCCTGTAGAAATAATAGCTTTAAGTATTCACTTAATAACATAAAATAATTTTGAGAAAAAGAGAGACATTTTGAGACGAAAATTCTGCAGCATAATGGCTACGTTACAGGGTTTTAGAAAACATTTAAGAGAGAGGGGACATGGTTCGCCCACTCATAAATGATCTATAAAAATAGTAGAGGGACAGAATATAAAGGATATGAATCATGGTAATGAAATTTGAAGGACATAACATTTTAAATGAAAAACATGGAAGTAATACAAAAATAAGATTTCTCTTATGAAAATTCGGCAGCCTAACAACGTCACTTAAACTTCAATAAAAATGGATTGACGAGATCAAATAGGGTCTCTCATCATATGATCATAAAATATCAGTATGATAGATATAGATATCATACCCTAACATAATAAAAATGAACTTTAAAGACTTAACGTGAAAATAGAACTTGAAAATGAGAAGGGTGAAAGAATCCCTTAAAAATTTGGCAGCCTAACGACGTCACTTAAACATTCATAAAAATGAATTAATGAGATAAAATAGGGTATCTCATCATATGAACATAAAAGATAAGTATGATAGATATAGAGATCATACCCCAACATAATAAAAAGTAACTTGAAATACTTGACATGAAAGTAGAACTTTGAAAAATGAGAAAGGTGAATGAATCCCTTAAAAATTCGGCAGCCTAACAGCGCCACTTAAAACATCAAAAAACTGATTTGAAGAGATAAAATAGGGTATCTCATCATATGAGCATATAAGATCAGTATGATATAATTAGAGATAATACCCCAACAAAATAAAAAGGAATTTGAAATACTTGACATGAAAATAGAACTTGAGAAGGGTGAAAGAATCCCTTAAAAATTCGGCAGCCTAACAGCGCCACTTTAACATTCTTAAAATGAAATGATGAGAGAAAGAGGGGGTCTCTCATCATTTGAACATTAAAAATACAGTATTATGAATATAAAAGAACATACTCCAACATAATATCATGAAGCATAAAAGAAATGACATAAAAGAGATTACTTGAAAAGAAAGAGGGAGGTAGGATCCCTTACCTTAAACGTAACTCTTAAAACTCAAAGGTTGGGACCTTGAGGGCTTGGGGGCACCTTGGGAGGACTCCTTGGGAGGTAAGGAGACCAGGACTTAGTTGAGGATGATTTTGGAGTCGAATGGATGAGAGTATGGCTTGGTATTTATAGGGAAAGTGAGGCGACAAGGCATTAATGTCCAAGGGACACCTCATGGGTAGTTTTGGCAAAACCATGGGCTTGCCCATGGTATTTGCCCATGGTATTGGCCACTTGGGACACCTCATACAATAATTCATCCCCTTTAGTCGACCATCCATTAAAATATCTCATGACATCATCATGATGCATTCATGATGTCATTAAACACCTGTAACTTAAAAACTGTATTTTCACTATTCATCGAAAATTCAACTTTCTCAGAACAAAATCTCAAAATTTCACCTTAACCAAATATAGATGCTCTGATTTCAAAAATTAACTCCATTTTATAAAAATAATTTTCTAAATATTTTTAATTCAATTTTTAAATAAATACACCATTCACCGAAAATTCATTTTTTTAAAAAAATCCCCAAAAATTACCTTAACATAATATTGATGCTCTGAGTTCTAAAATAAAATCCATTTTATAAATATAATTTTCTGAATATTTTTAATTTAATTTTTAATTAAAAAACACTATTCACTCGAAAAAACTAATACTTGAGTAATAATTTATGAAACTGTTATTTAACCATTTTATTGAATCACATTACTTAATCAAGGTGCCTAGATTATATTAATAATTTCATTAAGTGAGACTACTAACCCATTTGGTCACATTACTAATCCTAATCATAAAATCACAATTCATAATTTAATATTCATCAAAAATCAAGTTGATATTATTAGACTCTAAATTTCATACTGAACATAATTGTAGAATACCATTTTTTGAAAATCATTACACATTTTTAATTATTTATGGTTTACATAATTTTTTTTTAAATATCCTTTTTCTAAAATTCACCAAAAATATGCATACTATATTTATCCGGACATTTTAAAATTCATAAACTTCATCATAAGAAGAAATCCCAATTTTTTTTTAAAACAAAGGATTACACAAGGAAGTTACGGTCTCCTTACATAGCCCCTTATCACACCATCATAGGACCTAAGTGTAAGGTGTGCTAAGGTGAGAGAATCCGAGGGAGGCTCAACCAACATCGCACGAGTAGTAATTTCTATCAGTTTGAACTTCTCACGAAGGCAATTCCGTTCTAGCTTCACACAATGAAGTTTGGCTTGGGTTTGGTCCAGAGGAAAGACCAGTGGTGCTACCTCCTTCCCAAGTTCTATTAGATGGGCTTCGATCGGTCCAAAACTACTGGGTGAGGCCATCGGATCTTCTTTCTATATTATTTAACCAAGATTACTTGTATTTAGAGACAATAATCGAAACGTTTAGTTTTCATCGGTCATATTGACCAATGATCATATAATAGTCAAAACCCAATGGTCTCATTTTAATTATACTCATGTTATAAAATGAAACAGTTTTGTTGAGTATAAAAAATAAAATAACACACAAAATTAGAAAACAAGATTTATTCAAAATTTCGTATCGTTACAATCTTCCCCCCTTAAGAAATTGCGTCCTCGCATTTTTTAAAATTTGGTTTTGAAATTTCATTGAAAGTGCCACATCGGAAAAGGAGTCAGTAAATCTATTACCTTAAAAGAAAGAAAGGAAAGTACAAAGGTGACCCGAGTTAACCCATATTAGGATTCCATGTAGGAAAACATGGACATGGAGGAGAAAACAAAGGGTCGAGTTCTGAGGGAGAGTGATAGAAAACATGATTAGGAGAAATTTAACCATGAGAAAATCCCAAACTTATGATGTGTGTAAACGGTCTTTGATTACCCAGTAGGAAACATAAACCAACAATGTTTTTGTTTTACATTCCTTTTCATACTTTTGAGGAATTCATTTACTACATATAAAAAAAACATAAGGAAATATACCTAACTTCAAGTAGAGTTTGATCCTTTAATAAGTCTCTACCAAAACTAATATTTTCTCCAAACGATGAGAATTCAAAAACACTTGGTCTCATCAAAAGCACAAGAATCATCTTATAGAGAATCACATAATCCACAAAAGATTAACTATCTATTTCTTCTATCTTTAAACATTATCCCAAAAACAGAAAGGGTATGCTAAAACAACTCTTCAAAAATAAAGAATCCCATAGGAATGGAAAATAATTTTAAATCTTCAATGTTCCATGGTACTACCCAAAGTTCATCCGAGACCATTCCATAAATAACGATTCTTAAAATTTCTCAAAATAAACCAAACCAAGATTGAAACCCAAATACATGAAGGATTTGATAACATAGCCTTCCAAAATAAACTTCATTGTTCATCTCCAAACAACATCAACCACTCCTAACATCTTATAACAAAAGTAGCTAACCTAAACATATTTTACCCCAGATAGGTTAATCATTTCCATAAGTAACCTAAATTACTATAAGTCCACCTTAAATTCATCGATTCTTCAAAATATAAGTCGACCTTAATCCTCAATGAAAATATCATAGTAATCTATTTACCTAGATCATATAGGGTCCCAAAAATAGTGAACGTCTTCCAAAATAATAATCATCTTTTAATCCCCTAATCATCTCTGTCATATTAATACGGAAATGGTCACATTTCCTATCACATTGGTTGTTGAGACATGTTCTTCCATTTCCCACCATTAACTAAGAAGAGAAAGTATAATTAGGGGCTTAAATACTTAGCCAATAATCATGAAAATGAACTTAAAGAATATAAGGATAACTTGTAGAAGAAAAGTATACCCTAACTTGTGATCCCCTAGGATTCAAACTAGGTTATCAATGATCATGTATTCTTATGTGAGTCATTATTTTATTTTATCTTTGTTCCTTTAATAATGGTTCATACTTAGCTTATGAATTTACCAAAGCATATCCTCCGAGGGTGTCGTAATCAAGAGTGCAGCAAGGCCCGTTGTCATGTACCAGTTCCCGTTCGATTCTAACTCAAAGCAGTGTTTTTGGGTTTTACCCCTATGAACATCTATGCCAGATCCACCTCTACCTGTTCGTATCTAGACAAGGATGTATTTTCTTGGCAACCCCTTACTCAATACTCACCAAAATACCAGGAAGATTTCCAATATTTAAACTTTTATATAGGGTTCTTCCTAAATTTTTCATATCATAATTTCCACAAATAACTAAACCATCCTTTGATACCAACTATAGCATCCCACCTTTTTATCACAAAAACATTCATTACATTTTACAAAATTGAGGATCTTTAAGGTTTAGTGTCATGGAAACCAGGAACTTAAAACATGAAAACATTAAACATTCTTCTTAAACACTTAAAAGGCTTCTCCTCATGTTCATACTAGGTTCATTACTGCATCTCATAACCTGGGGACATACATCAATAGAAAGGGTTAGCATAAGGCCCAGTAAAGGAAACAAGGGGAAACATTTAACATGTGAACTTGGAATACATCAACAATGTCATGAAAAAGAAACTTTAAGGCATGAGAAAGAAATCATAAGGCATATCATAATAAAAATAACATTTTTTATTACTTGAAGATGTGGATACAACATTTAATATTGACAATCATTTAATTTCACCAAGGTCCATCCCCAAGGTATCATTAAAAAATTACCAAGGTTATTCACCAAGGTATCAGTCTAAAAGGTCATCTCTAGAGATTAAGTCATTACCCAATGCATCAGAGCGCTATATGGGAACACCCTTGACATGTATTTATTATCATGAGAGCCACATATATCATCATCAAACATTTCATAAACAACCCATATAGCATAAAAGAAATGGGTTTCATTTCAAAATAATAACATTTTAAAAACTGCTTTAAAGATATGATTTTTATGTCACTTTAAACCCACGGAAAGGGAAAGCGGGTTTCATGTATGTAAATACAAGAATTTAAAATAGAAAATTTTGATATATATATATATATATGTGAATACCCCTGTATAAATAATATCTTTTAGTATTCACTTAATAACGTAAAATAATTTTGAGAAAAAGAGAGAGGCATTTTGAGACGAGAATTCTGCAGCATAACGGCTACGTTACAGGGTTTTAGAAAACGTTTAAGAGAGAGGGGAAATAGGTCTCCCACTCATAAATGATCTATAAAAATCGTAGAGGGACAGAATATAAAGGATATTAATCATGGTAATGAAATTTTAAGGACATAACACTTGAAATGAAAAACATGGAATTAAGAAAAAAATAAGATTTCTCTTATGAAAATTCGGCAGCCTAACGACGTCACTTAAACTTCAATAAAAATGGATTGACGAGATCAAATAGGGTATATCATCATATGATAATAAAATATCATTATTATAGATATATAGATCATACCCCAACATAATAAAAAGGAACTTTAAATACTTGACATGAAAATAGAACTTGAAAATGAGAAGGGTGAAAGAATCCCTTAAAAATTCGGCAGCCTAACGACGTCACTTAAACATTCATAAAAATGAATTGATGAGATCAAATAGGGTCTCTAATCATATGAACATAAAATATCAGTATGATAGATATAGATATCATACCCCAACATAATAAAAAGTAACTTGAAAGACTTGACATGAAAGTAGAACTTTGAAAAATGAGAAAGGTGAACGAATCCCTTAAAAATTCGGCAGCCTAACGACGACACTTAAAACATAAAAATACTGAATTGAAGAGATCAAATAGGATCTCTCATCATATGAACATATAAGATCATTATGATATATTTAGAGATCATACCTCAAAAAAAAGGAACTTGAAATACTTGACATTAAAATAGAACTTGAGAAGGGTGAAAGAATCCCTTAAAAATTCGGCAGCCTAACGGCACCACTTTAACATTCTTAAAATGAAATTATGAGAGCAAGAGGGGGTATCTCATCATATGAACATGAAAAATAAAGTAGGAGGAATATAAAAGAACATCCTCCAACATAAGATCATGGATCATAAAATAAATGACATAAAAGAGATTACTTGAAAAGAAAGAGGGAGGTAGGATCCCTTACCTTAAACGTAACTCTTAAAACTAAAAGTTTGGGACCTTGAGGGCTTGGGGGAACCTTGGGAGGACTCCTTGGGTAGTAGGGAGACCATAACTTAGTTGAGGATGATTTTGGAGTCGAATGGATGAGAGGATGGCTTGGTATTTATAGGGAAAGTGAGGGGACAAGGCATTAATGGCAAAGGGACACCTCATGGGTGGTTTTGGAAAAACCATGGGCTTGCCCATGGTATTTGCCCATGGTATTGGCCACTTGGGACACCTCATACAATAATTAATCTCCTTTAGTCGACCATACATTAAAATATCTCATGAAATCATCATGATGCAGTCATGATGTCATTAAACAGCCGTAACTTAAAAACTGTATTTTCATTATTCATCAAAAATTCAACTTTCTCAGAAAAAATCTCAAAATTTCACCTTAACCAAATATAGATGTTCTGATTTCAAAAATGAACTCCATTTTATATAAATATTTTTCAAAATAGTTTTAAATTAATTTTTAAATAAATACACTATTCACTGAAAATTTATTTTTTTAGAAAAATCCCCAAAAATTACCTTAACATAATATTGATGCTCTAAGTTCAAAAATGAAATCTATTTTATAAAAATAATTTTCTGAATATTTTTAATTTAATTTATAATTAAAAACACTATTCACTCGAAAAAACTAATACTTGACTAATAATTTATGAAACCGTTATTTAACCATTTTATTGAATCACATTACTTAATCAAGGTGCCTAGATTATATTAATAATTTCTTTAAGTGAGATTACTAACCCATTTGGTCACATTACTAATCCTAAGCATAAAATCACTATTCATAATTTACTATTTATCAAAAATCAAGTTGATCTTATTATACTCTAAATTTCGTACTGAACATAATTGTAGAAGCCCATTTTTCGAAAATCATTACACATTTTTAATTATTTAAGGTTTACATTAAACATTTTTAAAATATCCTTTTTCTAAAATTCACCAAAAATATGCATACTATATTTATCCGGACATCTGAAAATTCATAAACTTCATCATAAGAATAAATACTAATTTTTATTTAAAACAAAGGATTACACAAGGCAGTTATGGTATCCTTACATAGCCCCTTATCACACCAGCATAAGACCTAAGTGTAAGGTGTGATAAGGTGAGATAATCCGAGGGAGGCTCTTCCAACATCACACGAGTAGTAATTTCTATCAGTTTGAACTTCTCACAAAGGAAATTCCATTCTAGCTTCACATGATGAAGTTTGGCTTGGGTTTGGTCTAGAGGAAAGCCCAGTGGTGCTACCTCCTTCCCATGTTCTGTTAGATGGGCTTCGATCGGTCCAAGACTACTAGGTGAGGCCATCGAATCTTCTTTATATATTAATTAACCAAGATTACTTGTATTTAGAGACAATAATCGAAACATTTAGTTTCCCGTGGTCATATTGACCAGTGGTCATATAATAGTCAAAACCCAATGGTCTCATTTTAATTATACTCATGTTATCAAATGAAACAGTTTTGTTGAGTATAAAAAATAAAATAACACACAAAATTAGGAAACAAGATTTATTCAAAATTTCGGGTCGTTACAATCTCCCCCCTTAATAAATTGCGTCCTCGCAATTTTTAAAATTGGGTTTTGAAATTTCACTAAAAGTCCCACATCGGAAAAGGAGTCAGTAAAACTATTACTCTAAAAGAAAGAAAGGGAAGTACAAAGGTCACCCGAGTTATCCCATATTACGATTCCATGTAGGAAAACATGGACATGGTGGAGAAAACAAAGGGTCAAGTTCTGAGGGAGAGTGATAGAAAACATGATTAATAGAAAGTTAACCACGAGAAAATCCCAAACTTATGATGCGTGTAAACGGTCTTTGATTACCTAGTAGGAAATGTAAACCAACAATGTTTTTGTTTTACATTCCTTTTCATAATTTTGAGGAATTCATTTACTACATAGAACAAAAACATAAGGAAATATACCTAACTTCAAGTAGAGTTTCATCCTTTAATAAGTCTCTACCAAAACTAATATTTTCTCCAAACGATGAGAATTCAAAAACACTTGGTCTCATCAAAAGAACAAGAATCATCATCTAGATAATCACATAATCCACAAAAGATTAACTATCTATTTCTTCTATATTTAAACATTATCTAAAAAACAGAAAGGGTATGGTAAAACAAATCTTTAAAAATCAAGAATCCCATAGGAATGGAAACTACTTTTAAATCTTAAATGTTCCATGGTACTACCCAAAGTTCATCATAGACCATTCCATAAATAACGATTCTTAAAATTCCTCAAAATAAACCAAACTAATATTGAAACCCAAATACAAGAAGGATTTGATAACATAGTCTTCCAAAATAAACTTCATTGTTCATCTCCAAACAACATCAACTACTCCTAACATCTTATAACAAAAGTATCTATCCTAAACATATTTTACCCAAGATAGGTTAATCATTTCCATAAGTAACCTAAATTACTATAAGTCCACCTTAAATTCATCGATTTTTCAAAATATAAGTCGACCTTACTCTTCAATGAAAATACCACAATAATCTATTTACCTCGATCATATAGGGTCCCTAAAATAGTGAACGTATTCCAAAATAATAATCATCTTTTAATCCCCTAATAATCTCTGTCATATTAATACGGCAATCATCACATTTCCTATCACATTGGTTGTTGAGACATGTTCTTCCATTTCCCACCATTAACTAAGAAGAGAAAGTATAATTAGGGGCTTAAATACTTAGCCAATAATCATGAAAAGGAACTTAAAGCATATAAGGATAACTTCTAGAAGAAAAGTATACCCTAACTTGTGATCCCCTAGGTTTCAAACTAGGTTATCAATGATCATATATTCTTATGTGAATCTTTATTTTATTTTATCTTTGTTTCTTTAATAATGGTTCATACTAAGCTTATGAATTTACCAAAGCATATCCCCTGGGAGGGTCATAACCAAGAGTGCAGCAAGGCCCGTTGTCGTGTACCAGTTCCCGTTCGAGTCTAGCTCAAAGTGGTGTTTTTGGGTTTTACCCCTACGTACATCTGTGCCAGAGCCACCTCTACCTGCTCGTATCGAGACAAGGATGTATTTGCTTGGAAACCCCTTACTCAATACTCACCAAAATACCAGGAAGATTTCCAATATTTAAACTTTTCTATAGGGTTATTCCTAAAGTTTTCATATCCTAATTTCCACAAATAACTAAACCATCCTTTGATACCAACTATAGCATCCTGCCTTTTTATCACAAAAACTTTCATTACATTTTACAAAACCGAGGATATTTAAGGTTTAGTGTCTTGGAAACCAGGAACTTAAAACATGAAAACATAAAACATTCTTCTAAAACACTTGAAAGGATTCTCCTCATGTTCATCCTAGGTTCATTACTTCATCTCATAACCTGGGTACATACATCAAAAGAAAGGGTGAGCAGAAGGCCCAGTAAGGGAAACAAGGGGAAACATTTAACATGTGAACTTGGGATACATCAACAATGTCATCAAAAAGAAACTTTAAGGCATGAGAAATAAATCATGAGGCATATCATAATAAAAATAACATTTTTCATAACTTGAAGATTTGGGTACAACATTTAATATTGACAATCATTTCGTTTCACCAATGTCCATCCCCAAGGTGTCATTAAAAAATTACCCAGGTTATTCACCAAGGTATCAGTCTAAAAGGTCATCTCTAGGGATTAAGTCATTACCCAATGCATTGGAGCGCTATTTGGGATCACCCTTGACATGTCTTTATTATAATGAGATACACATATATGATCATAAATAATTTCATAAACAACCCATATATCATAAAAGAAATGGGTTTCATTTCATAATCATAACGTTTTAAATACTGCTTTAAAAACATTATCTTTATGTCACTTTAAACCCACGAAAAGGGAAAGTGGGTTTCATGTATGTAAATCCCAGAATTTAAAATAGAAAATTTTGATATATATATATATATATATGTGAATACCCCTATAGATATAAGAGCTTTGAGTATTCAATTAATAACGTAAAATAATTTTGAGAAAAAGAGAGAGGCATTTTGAGACAAAAATTCGGCAGCATAGCGGCTACGTTACAAGGTTTTAGAAAACGTTTAAGAGAGAGGGGACATGGGATGCCCACTCATAAATGATATATAAAAATAGTACAGGGAAAGAATATAAAGGATATGAATCATGTTAATGAAATTTTAAGGACATAACATTTGAAATGAAAAACATGTAAGTAAGACAAAAATAAAATTTCTCTTATGAAAATTCAGCAGCATAACGACATCACTTAAGCTTCAATAAAAATGGATTGACGAGATAAAATAGGGTCTCTCATCATATGATCATAAAATATCAGTATGATAGATATAGAGATCATACCCCAACATAATAAAAAGTAACTTTAAATACTTGACATGAAAATAGAACTTGAAAATGAGAAGGGTGAAAGAATCCCTTAAAAATTCGGCAGCCTAACGGCGTCACTTAAACATTCATTAAAATGAATTGACGAGATCAAATAGGGTCTCTAATCATATGAAAATAAAAGATCATTATGATAGATATAGATATCATACCCCAACATAAAAAAAGGAACTTTAAAGACTTGACATAAAAGTAGAACTTTGAAAAATGAGAAAGGTGAACGAATCCCTTAAAAATTCGGCAGCCTAACGGCGCCACTTAAAACATAAAAATACTGAATTGAAGAGATAAAATAGGGTATCTCATCATATGAACATATGAGATCAGTATGATAGATTTAGATATCATACCCCAACAAAATAAAAAGGAACTTGAAATACTTGACATGAAAATAGAACTTGAGAAGGGTGAAAGAATGCCTTAAAAATTCGGTAGCCTAACGATGCCACTTTAACATTCTTAAAATGAAATAATGAGAGAAAGAGGGGGTATCTCATCATATAAAAATGAAAAAGAGATTAGGATGAATATAAAATAACATCCTCCAACAGAAGATCATGGAGCATAAAAGAAATGATATAAAAGAGATTACTTGAAAAGAAAGAGGGAGGTAGGATCCCTTACCTTAAACGTAACTCTTAAAACTCAAAGGTTGGGACCTTGAGGGATTGGGGGCACCTTGGAAGGACTCCTTTGGAGGTAAGGAGACCAGAAATTATTTGAGGATGATTTTGGAGTCGAATGGATGAGTGGATGGCTTGGTATTTATAGGGAAAGTGAGGGGACAAGGCAGTAATGGCCAAGGGACACCTCATGGGTGGTTTTGGAAAAACCATGGGCTTTCCCATGGTATTTGCCCATGGTATTGGACACTTGGGACACCTCATACAATAATGCATCCCATTTAGTCGATCATCCATTAAAATATCTCATGACATCATCATGATGCAGTCATGATGTCATTAAACACCCGTAACTTAAAAACTGTATTTTCACTATTCATCAAAAATTCAACTTTCTCAGAAAAAATCTCAAAATTTCACCTTAACCAAATATAGATGCTATGATTTCAAAAATGAACTCCATTTTATAAAAATAATTTTCTAAATATTTTTAATTTAATTTTTAAATAAATACACTATTCACCGAAAATTCATTTTTTTAAGAAAAATCCCCAAAAATTACATTAACATAATATTGATGATTTGAGTTCAAAAATGAAATCCATTTTATAAAAATAATTTTCTGAATATTTTTAATTTAATTTTTAATTAAAAAACACTATTCACTCGAAAAAACTAATACTTGACTAATAATTTATGAAACCATTATTTAACCATTTTATTGAATCACATTACTTAATCAAGGTGCCTAGATTATATTAATAATTTATTTAAGTGATATTAATAACCCATTTGGTCACATTAATAATCCTAAGCATAAAATCACTATTCATAATTTACTATTTATCAAAAATCAAGTTGATCTTATTAGACTCTAAATTTCGTACTGAACATAATTGTAGTAGACCATTTTTTGAAAATCATTACACATTTTTAATTATTTAAGGTTTACATAAAACATTTTTAAAATATCCTTTTTCTAAAATTCACCAAAAATATGCATACTATATTTATCTGGACATTTGAAAATTCATAAACTTTATCATAAGAAGAAATCCCAATTTTTATTTAAAACAAAGGATTACACAAGGCAGTTACGATCTCCTTACATAGACCCTTATCACACCAGCATAGGACATAAGTGTAAGGTGCGCTATGTTGAGAGAATCCGAGGGAGGCTCGAACAACATCGCACGAGTAGTAATTTCTATCAGTTTGAACTTCTCGCGAAGGCGATTCTGTTCTAGCTTCACACGATGAAGTTTGGCTTGGGTTTGGTCCAGAGCAAAGCCCAGTGGTTCTACCTCCTTCCCAAGTTATGTTAGATGGGCTTCGATCGGTCCATGACTACTGGGTGAGGCCATCGAATCTTCTTTCTATATTAATTATCCAAGATTACTTGTATATAGATACAATAATCGAAACGTTTAGTTTCCAGCGGTCATATTGACCAATGGTTATATAATAGTCAAAACTCAATGGTCTCATTTTAATTATCCTAATGTTATCAAATGAAACAGTTTTGTTGAGTATAAAAAATAAAATAACACACAAAATTAGGAAACAAGATTTATTCAAAAAAATGGTCGTTACAAGTACCGGTTCGTTGAACCTAAGTACACTACATGTAATTTTCACTAAACATCGTGTATTCTTGTGTTGTACAATCAGAATTAGCTGCTCTTCCGGAAGAGTTCCTCATTTTTATATTAATAAAAATTAAAATTTAAAGGTATTTAATGTGATGTGAATTGAGAAATGAAGGAGGAAGAACAGATCTCGTTCATTCAGTTTTGTAGAATGATTTATCTTGAATTGAATCAAATATAAAAGCGTAAATTATCAACTAAAATTAAATAACTATAATCAACATTGTGACCCCTATGATACCACTTGAAGGTCTCAAGCGCAGCGGAAACTCGGGAATGGATGTTCCCACTTAGCTTTTTTTCATTAGCAATGATCAATCCGGGATCAATACGACGATAAACGCTAGAATCCACGGATCGAATCATAGAAATAAACAATGTATAAGAATAGTCCTGGAGCCACATAGGAGGATCATCATAGGTTGATTATAATTAATTTAATTAATTGACAAGAAGTACCTTTTATGGAGTTCTTTCTTCATTGATATTTGTGATCACATTCCGATGGGATTCATAATTGTGTCGCATAATCCAAGTGTATAATTCCTCTAGCAGTGATCCACACATGCACCACATATCTCTGAACGTCACCAACGTAATCTCCGGGGGCTAGCATGGAGAATCCTTTGCTTGTGTTATCCACCTTAGATCACCATGATCTGATGGTGGAGGATCTCTCTCGGTCTTGATAGAGTTCTTGTATGAATGAGTTCTTTCGTCCTTGAGATAATTCTCCAAAATTGTTGTGCACAATAATTAGGGAAAAGTCTTAGGGTTGTGAGGATATTTATAATCGTTTTTGAGGTTATAGAGTTATGACAATAAATAAACGCGTTATACATTTTATTTAATTCATTAAATCTTATTGAAAACCCCCATGTCGAATCATTAATTCCTTGACATGTGCCAATGCTGATTATAATAAACATCATTTAACAAAAAAAATATTATTTCCTCAAAATCCCGACTCGAAAAACAACCCAGCGTGTAATCATTAATACACGACATGTAATTTTTTTTCATTTCCTTTCCAAAATGAAAACTACACGGTGTGTACATTCAATGTACATGGCATGCATATATTGTTTTCATTTTATTATTCCTCCAACATTAAAATGAATTAGGCTTCCTTGAATAATTATTAAACCACATATGGGAATAATATTTATTCTACTTGAGATACTTGGATACACATAGTGTGTGACCCTCTAGACCTCTTTTTCGTTGGCATTAGGTGGGCTTGCCTAAAGCCCAAGATTACTATCTAGTAATGGGTCAAGGCACCCAAGAGAAAGAAGTTGACACCGCATTGACGTGTCACCTCATACGAACACTTACCGTGTAATTTAATCCCTCTTTCTTAATATCTCATCAAGCATGTTTCATGAAAGTGTCATAAACCTATATGCTTGATCTGTCATTATTTGACTTCCAGAAATAAACTCATCATGACATCATGGACATGTAATTTGGGTGATAGTTCTATTTCAGTCAAAGGGCCCAAGATATCTACTTCCATAAATATGGAAGGGACAAATCCTTCCTCAACCTATCCATTAACAACATGTCATTTGTGATGCACCCAACGAACCCTACTTCACACCAACTGTCTTCATGATGGTTTTCGTCAGAAAATATATGTGCACAAGTCATGACATGAGTTAATGATAATCTTCTAGTCTAAGGACCATTACACATGATTGTAGATAGCAATGTCTGATGACACCAAGACATGTGGAATTACTACTGGTGGGTATGTTCTCATAATCTCCCATCTTGGAGATTACCAAGTGAGAACTCCATGAGAGACAGTCTCATCTTTTTACGAGTACTTTCTAATGACGGTCTGTATATTATGTATCCTATCATAGCATGTCATCGAACTGTAGAACTTTATTTAAGAATATTGTTATAGTATTTCAAGGTTCTCATCATAGCGAGGATATTCCATGACTTTTTTAATGCAGCGAATATTCCAGGACATTATTATATTATAGTCATGAAGAACAATGAACAATATATAGTAAGTGTACATTCATGTAATGAATGTATAAACAGATGGTTCTTAGGACTAACACTCTAACAGATATTATTAGAATGAGAACCTCAAGTAGGAAATCCACATTAAATAGTGTCATTGGATGTTCCTATCTGCGGACGTGTGTATTGGTACTTAGACTTTAAGATTATTATTAATGGGTATTATAACTCGTGCACTTAGATGTATTGACAAAAACTGTGACGACACACTGTTTTCAGCGAGGTAGGATATGTTGGGTGCATCCCAAGTAATACTGAATTAATAGATAATGCGAGAAAGGATTTTTCCCTTCTATTCCATAACAGAAGTAGATATCTCAAGCCCTTAGATGGAATTGATATAGCCTAAATAAATCAATGGACACGGTGAGGAATGGGAAAGTTCAATTTCGGAAATTCAGAGAAAGAATAATCGAACACACGGGTTGATGACACTGGCATGCAAGCCGCTTGATTCAATATATCGAGACAAAGGGATTACATTACACCGTAATCATTCATAGGAGGTGACACATCATTATGGAATTAACTTCTTTCTCTATGGGTGCCTTGGAATGATGTTAGACTCTAACCTTGGAATTTAGGTAGGATCCACCTAATTCCACTGAGAAAGAGGCCTAGAGGGTCACACACTAAGTGTGTCCAAGTATCTCAGTTAAATATTAATTTAAAATATTGAATAAATATTATTCCAAATTGTGGTTTAATAATTATTCAAGGCTGCCTAATCCCATTTATTTTGACACTAGTTATTCAAGAGAATATATTGTGGGTGAAATAATATATTTATTATCCAGTAATACAGTGATATTTATTTGAGAAATAAATATCCATTATTCAGGGTCAAATAAATATGGTGGAGTAAATAAAGATAATGGAAAAGGCAAAAGTACACAACATATATATTAATATACACATTGTGTATTTTTTCTGGGAATTTATGAGAAATAATATTATTTATTTAATTAAATAATATTAGGTGTAATTTTATGGGCGCATTTCAAGTAATAATAATAATCAACTGTTATTATTAGACATGGGGTATTACTAAGAATTAAATGAAATGAATAAATGATTTCAGGTAATTAATTCATTTTATTATTCTGTGTAATTAAAATACCAATTATATAATTCTCATTAGCCTGGCCATTTTTTGTGGTTGTGAACAATGGATCTAGATAAATCTCTCAAGCCAAGAGAGAATTATTTTATTCCAAGAATTCTCTCATGCTACGAGAGAGAGATCCTTTTCCACCGAATCAAGGCGATCGAAGGTGGACATTGCAAGCGAAGGATCTTCCGTGCTAGCACCCAGAGATCCCTTCAATGATGACCAAAGATACTTGGAGCATGTGTGGATCACCTCTTGTAACGTCCCGGTTCCGGAAGCCGCACAAAGTCGCCCCGTACCTAGTTGGTCACATGGCCTCAAGGGCATTTCCCCAAATTCCAAAGGCTGCCGACTAACAGTGAGGGCCTTGGGTGTGATAGTGGGGAAACTATGCCCTCATTGGCAGAGTACACAACAGTAGTAAAAAATAAGAAGTAGAAGAAACAAAACAATCCATACACAAGTAAACAACATATGAATAAAGAAGTAAATAGCTGGAGCACACACATATATATGAAATGATGCAAGATACATATGTTTAGGAAAGCTACCAAACAATTCACAATGTTGGAAATAAAATAATGCCAAATCAAAGAACAAAATAAAGGTAAACAGATAAACTCTTCAACATCGCAAGCCATAGCATGGTCCCATACACTCATGCTCTAAGCAAAACAAGTACCAGAAGTCGAAGAGCACTTTCCCTTGTCTATACCTGCAACAACATAGTCTTCTTGGGCCCAAAAGCATGGCCCAAACAGGGTGCGAGACTAAATCCCAGTAGGCAACCACCCGAAGATCTGTTCTTAATAGTCAGTGATTATATGACAGGTAATATTATATTAAGCATTAAACAGTAACAGTAAACAACAGGCAGTAACAGAAGATATACAACAATAATCAGTCCACATAACAATAAGCAGTAGTGAAGCAAACAACTAACCACTAACAGAAAACCCTTTGGGAAGTACTCGCAGCTATCCCTTCTGGTCCTAACCAAGAAGTACCACAACCCTCTGGGAAATGCACTTAGCCTAACCCCTCTGGTTTGGTCATAAGAATTTATAAGACTCTCTGGGAAAGCTCACTCGGTCAATTCCCCTCATAGTCTAGGGTAGTCAGGGACTCTCTGAGGAAGATCACGTGGTCTAACCCTCATAGCCCCAAGGTCTAGAAACTCTCTGAGGAATATCACTCAGTCAATTCCTCCTATAGTTTCAGGTCTATCACAGACTCTCTAAGGAAGCTCACTCAGTCAATTCCTTCTCTAGTCTGGAAATAGGTTTTAAAGCAATTCAACAAGTAAAGACTCTCTGAGGAAGCTCACCCGGTCTACCCTCCTGTAGTCTGTAAGATCCAAGGCACTCTGGGAAGCTCACTCGGTCTATCCCCTATAGCCTATAATGTCCAAAGGCACTCTGGGAAGCTCACTTGGTCTATCCCCTGTAGCCTATAATGTTAAGGACTCACTGGGAAGCTCACTCGGTCTATCCCTTATAGTCTATAGCACCAGGTTCTCACAGCCTCATGCCAGTCAGTGCATAATAATGCTATAAGGCCAAATTACACCTATAGAGCTACTTGGATAACCAAATTACACATATAGAGCTACTTGGGTAAACAGTATACAACAAACAAGAATGTTATCATCATCACTTCATCCTACTGTCACTAGGCATGGAAACAAGAAAAACGGCCAAGGATAACAAATACCTGAAGGTTTTAAACAGAACAAAGCATGGTAAAAACGTCACAGCACATCAATTATCCACAAACATAATCAATCTACCTCTACACAATCATGCAAGCAAGGCAGGAATAACCACAAGGGCAAAGAAGTAAACACGCAATACCCCGTTCACGGGTATTGGTGGAAATTGAACATAAAACTCAAATACATTGAAAGGTAAGGCACAAACCACCTACATGGATGCTAGGAGATCAGTATACTTGAGCCACGAAGATTGATTCTGCTTAGAACATCGAAGATCTGATAAAACGTCCAAAACTTTCCACCGATGATAACTTGAGAAAGAAGAGGAATTGGAAAACAAGGCTCTAGGAGAAGGAAGGACTCACTGCTGCGGTTCCAACGCAATCGACATCAGTCGATTCGGAGAACGGATGAAGGTGTGGGGATTCGGAGAAGTTTCACGGCCATACGATATCTCTCAGTCGAACGGGACCTAGAAGAATACGATTCTGTCGATTAGGCGCGACCCCGATCTGTTTAATGAAAAAAAGAAAATAAACGGCGTGTACTTCTTGAGTACACATCATGTACTATATTTTTCCATAATCTAGTTTAAGCGGCCTCCACTTCATTCATACACACCGTGTGTGCAGCCCGGACATGGCCAGCACACAGTTTGACGCAGCAAGGGAGTACACGACGTGTACCCATAAAGTACATGGCATGTACTTAAAAAATTTCCAGAAATTCCACTTTTCTCAAAAACTCCAGAAAAAGGAAAAACATACCTAAAACGTAGATCTAGGTTCTTACAAACCTCCCCCCTTAAATAAATTCATCCCTGAATTTACCCTAGCGAGGCGTAGAAGAAGAAACCATGAACTGCTCCGGCCACTGCGATCGCACATCGGCCTCGATCTCCCAAGTCTCGTCCTGTACTCGCCCGTGATTCCATAGCACCCGTACTATAGGAACAGACCGACCTTGGAGAACATTCGTACTATGATCGACAATACATATAGGATGATCCTCAAACGATGCATCTTCTTCGAGCTCAACCTACTCAGGTTGGAAGACATGAGACGAGTCTGCAAAGTAACGTCGGTGTTGAGAAACGTGGAAGACGTCTTGCATAGCCATGTACCTCTAAGGTAACTGCAACTGATAGGCGACCGGACCAACTCTCTCCAGCACCTCAAACAGACCGACGTACCATGGTGAAATCTTACCCTATCTCTGAATCCTCTTATTTCCCAACCTCGGTGTGACACGCAGGAAAACCTGATCCCCAACCTCGAACTCCAGAGGTCATCTCCGTTGATCAGCATAAGACTTCTGTCGAGACTGTTCTGTAGCCATCCTCTTCCGAATCAACTCTATCTAGTCAGAGGTCTCCTGAACAAGATGAGGTCCCAGCAAAGCTGCATCTCCTGCCTCCATCCAGCATAAGGGTGATCGGCATGGCCTACTGTACAAAGCCTCATAAGGTGCCATCTGAATAGTCTTCTAAAAACTGTTTTTGTAGGTGAACTCCAAAAGAGGGATATGCTTCTCTCAAGAACCTCCAAAGTCTAAAATCCAATCTTGGAGCATATCCTCAAGCACCTGGATCATATGCTCGGACTGGCCCTCAGTCTGGGGATGGTATGCTGTACTCAAAAGCACCTGTGTCTCTAAGGCCTTCTGAAGTCCCGGCCAGAACTGAGAAGTAAAGCGTGCATCCCTGTCTAAAACAATGGAGTGTGGAACTCCATGTAGATGTACAATCTCTCAGATGTACAATCGTCCTAATTCATCAATATTTAAGGTCTCCTTAATTGACAATAAGTGAGAAACCTTCGTAATCTTATCGATGACAACCCAAACATCATCATTCCCTCGGGGTGACCTCTACAACCCTGTCATGAAGTCCAATGCGAAGTTGTTCCACTTCCACTCAAGAATGGGTAAATGTTGTAAAAGGCCTGCTGGTATCTGATGCTCTGCTTTTAACTGCTGATAAGTAGAACATCTAATGAAAAAACCATCAACATCTCTCTTCATACCTGGAAACCAGTACTGATGATGAAGATCCCGATACATCATGGTGACTCCAGGATGAACTGCCCAAACTGAGGAATGAAAATCCCGCAACAGCTCCTCACGTATATCTGCTAGCACCCTTACACATCCCTGGAAATTCAAGATCTCATCCTCGCCCACTTTCCATCCAGGAAGAAGGTCCTCTCCTGACACACTCTCCTGCAGGACTAAGCCTTATGAGTCTGATAGTTGCCTTATCCGTACCCGATCAAGAAGAGTAGAGGTAACAACTACAGAAGAAAGGAAATTATGTACCTATCTATCGTGCACTTCCAAGTGCATCTCAGAGAACAGAGCCATAAGCTGTCACTCACTGCTGTCCTCCTGAACTACCTGAATCCGAGTTCTTCTACTCAATGCATTCTCCACTACGTTGCCCTTTCCTGGTGAATAGGCGAGCTAGAAGTCGAAAGACTGAAGATACTCGACCCATCTACACTGTCTCAAATTCAGATTGTGCTAAGTGAAGATATACTTGAGACTCTTTTGATCGGTGAAAACCAAAAAGTGCTCTCCCAGAAGTTAGTGTCTCTAACAGCGTAAGGCATGAACAATAGCTACCACCACTAGATCACACGTCGGTTAGTTCCTCTCATGTGGCCTCAACTACCGAGACCCTTAAGCAACGACCTCATCTCCCTGCATAATTACGGTGCCCAACCTGATACCTGAAGCATCCCAATAAACATTATAGCTATTTTTTGACTCTGGAAAGACTAGTATTGGTGCTGACATCAACATTCCCTTCAGCTCTTGAATGGCTGACTCACAAGAATCTGGCCATAAGAACTTTTCCACGTTCTTGGCCAGACCTATCAATGGTGCTGCTAGGTGCGAAAAGTCCTGTATGAAGTGCCTGTAGTATCTATCCAGCCCTAGGAAACTCCGCACCTCAAAGACGTTCTTCGGCTGCTCCCAGGAAACTACAACTCTCACTTTCTCTAGGTCCACTAATACTCCTGTCTCTGAGATAACATGACCCAGAAATGAATTTGATCCATCCAAAAGTGGCATTTCAAGAGCTTAGCATATAACTGATGCTCTCTCAGTGTACTCAGAACGATCTCAAGATGTGTGGCATGGTCGTGTAGAGTGTGAGAGTACACCAAGATATCGTCCACGAAGACCACGATGAAGGAATCAAAGTAAGGATGGAACACTCAGTTCATCAGTGCCCTGAAAACTGCTGGCACATTCATGAAACCGAACAACATAACTGTATACTCGTATAGACCATACCTGCTTCTAAAGGTTGTAAGAGGTATATCTGATGGTCTAACATGAAACTGATGATAACTAGATCTCAAATCAATCTTCGAGAACAATCTGGCTCCTCGAAGTTGATCGAAGATATTGTCAATCCTCAGCAAGGGATATCGGTTCTTGACCGTCAGCTGGTTCAACTTCCGATAATCCACGCAAAGCATAAGGGTATCATCTGCCTTCTTCACAAAAAAGGATAGGCGAACCCCAAGGAGAAGTACTGGGTTGGATGAAACCCTCTTCCTGCAACTCCTCCAACTACTTCTTGAACTTCTGCAACTCAGGTGTAGCCATCCTATAGGGAGGAATGGACACCGGTGCCGCTCTAGGCATGAGCTCAATCGATAAGTCTACCTCAAACTTCAGAGGTATACCTAAAAATTCCTCTAGGAAGATGTATCTGAAACGATCCACCACTGGAGGAAAGTCCAACTGTGAATTCCCCTAGTCATCCAGATAAAGACTAGCAATCTAGGTTGTAACTCCTCCTAGCCCATGATGCTCGAGTCCTTCTCGACTGGCCGGAACATCCCACTCACCTCTATGAGGAAAGGATTCACCCTCTGGTGATATGAAACTCACCCTGTGGTGATAATAGTCGAAGACCACCTGGAAGGGAACCAACCAGTCCATCCCAAGAATGACATCATAACCTGTCATCTCTAGGACATAGAGATCCCATAAGAAACGATATCCTGCAACCTCGAGAGGGAACTCTATGCACTGACGTACGCTAGAAGTCCTTGCTCCCAATGGCATGTCAAGAGTTAACATGTCGGAAGATAAAAAGATACAGATCCCAAGGCTCTCCACAATAGAAATGGAGATAAAACTATTCAAAGCACCAGTATCAAAAAGTGCTGAAGATAAAACTGAGGCTACTAAGATCATACCTTGAACTGTAGAAGGTATGGGATCCTACTCCTGATAGGTCTGCTCCACAGCAAAATTCTGGCTTGTACCATGGACCTGCGCCCCTGGATAACCACTCTGAACTAATCCACTCTACTATTGCTGATGACTGGGTGACTGACCACCACGACCGCGACCACCACCTCAGCCCGAACGGCTGGAAGAACACCAGTTCCCAGACTGGTGAGAAACTGGAGAAGCATCTCCTGAACGCGGTGTCATAGAAGAACCTCTACCACCGGATGAAGGTGAGAATATCTGAAAAAAGTGCTGAAGATGGCCCATCTTGCCGCAAGATCGGCACTCTATCAGATCTTTCTGGAAATGGGGCCTAGTATGCCCACTCCTACCACAGTGGTAGCACACAACTTGGCTGCTAGAAGATACATCTCGCCTTCCCTGATCTCCTTGAGGATACTCTCTACAGCACTTCCTACTATCCGTAGGAGGAACACCAGCTCTGGATGTCGAACAACCCTAGCTCACTGCTCTAGAATCCCTCAGATTGCGCTCAGTGATGAGTTCCTAGTTGAGGATAGAGGATATCGAGTTAAACCTGAAGATATTCACCTAGGAACAGATCTCCTGCCTGAGACCATCCTCGAACTTCCTAGAAAGGAACAACTAATCATCTGCTGTTATCGGTGTGAAATGCTGCAGTTCAGTAAAGCGGGACAAGTACTCCATAACAGAAAGAGTACCCTGATGCAGAATCATAAACTCCTCGGCTCGATCATCCATCAGGGTCTCCGGATAGAATTATTCATAGAAGGTACGTTGAAACTTTTCCCAAGACATACCCTGCTGGGGCCCTGACTGTGAGATCACCTCCCACCACCTCTTGGCGGTGTCATGGAGCATATAGGTGTCCAGCTTTACTCTCTTATCTGAGGGTATCTCTAGATGCTCGAAGATTTTTAGCATGGCCTTTAACCACAACTCGACAGCCTAGGGTCCTCCATCCCCTAATAAAATAGGAGGATGTTGCTACTGAAAGACCCGCATAAATTCAGCCATCAATGGGGCAGGAGGCGACTCTCCCTAAAAAGTCTGCATCATCCTTAGGAAGTCCTACCTAAACTACGTATTAGCTCCTACGATGAGTATAACTGCATGTGGAAAAACTGTCATAGCAGGAGGATCTGTAGGAAGATCCTGATCAGCCATATCTGGTGTCTGATCACCGTCTGGAAACTGACATACAACCGGAGGACATCTTGGAGGCATAACTCTGAAAGATCAAAAGCACACCTTAGATCAAGATTATCAATGACTGAGAACACAAGAGTAAAAAACGGGGACAGGAGAAGGAAACATTCAAGTTTTACCAAAAATGACTACACAACGTGTATAAAAACTACACCGTGTGTTCTCTTAATCCATTCACATGGGCGCGTATTCCTGCCACACTGGTCGTGTAACAACCCAAAATACACGGTGTGTTGTCCCCACACACAGAGTGTACATGAACTCTACTCCCCTGCCTGAGTCTCATTACACGGCTAACCAATATGATCCACTTAAACTTAGACTACACGACGTGTTTCCCATGGACATGACATGTACTAAAGAAGGTTTCAGCAACGCGTGTTGTTAGTTACACGGCCAGCTACATGACTGGCCCTTACACGGCGTGTTCCAAATAAACATGGCGTGTATAGGAGAAGATAAAACTGACCCATGTTGTTCATGACATGGCCGGGTACCTGGAACAAAACTACATGGCGTGTTCCTACCAAACACAGCGTGTTCTGCTCGAGCTTCCCCGTCCTGTGTTATTAGTGACATGGCCGGGTACACTGCTCACTACTACACGGCGTGTACCTACCGTACACGGCGTGTTCCAGAAGATTTTCCACAACATTGTGTTCCTGCTCTCAAAGTTAGTGACACATTTAAAAAAAACTATACAACATGTATATACAAATTACACACCATGTATTCTGGGTTTTTCTGGGAAGTAGCTCAGAAACTGCATCGGAGTCCAAAAAACATAGAAATAAGGCATGAAGGTGCCAAATTCCGATCCGTGAGGGCCCGTACTCATGGCGAATCAAAGCTTGGTATCCAATATAGTCATTTAAAAGAAAAAATAGGTCAATGATCCACCAATTTATGATTTTAGAGGGCCCATAACACCTCAAGAACCAAAATTTGGCATTCATCCAAGCAAGTACAATACAAACAGTCATCTAACAAACATCAGTGATTCTATCAAGCATCTATCACAATAGCATGCACAATCTACACAAGTCTATCACAACAACATGCAATCACTAATGCTCCCTAGATGGCATGGAAAGAATGCATGGCATGTGATTTCTAACAGGTTCCTATATGATTCATGAGATGGAATACCCTCATCTCATTGGGTTGTGATAGAAATAGAACCATAATAGAAAAAACAATAACAACACAATTCATGTGAATCACTCTAGGTGAAATCATATCAACTGTAACATCGAAAAACCAGAAAACTGCAATAAACGAGGTAGATTGGATTTTCCATGTACATGGGTTAGCTACTCCCAAGCACAGCTTAACACCAAGTACTGAATCTGTCCTATCCCTGGTTAAGGCTCCAAATAGTAAGTCAAGAGAAAAGAACTCCTCTAATACCACTTTGTAACGTCTTGGTTCAAGAAGCCACCCAGAGGCACCCCATACCCAATTGGTCACATGGCCTCAAGCGCATTTACCCAAACTCCAGAGGTTGCTGACTAGCACTGAGGGCCTTGGGTGTGATAGTGGGGAAACTATGCCCTCATTGGCAGAGTACACAGCGGCAGTAAACAATAAGAAATAGAGGAAATAGAACAATCCATACATGAGTAAATACCAGAAGACTAAAGCAGTAAACAGCTGGAGAACACATATATATATATGAAATGATTCATGATACATATGTCTAGGAAATCTTCCAAACAAGTCATAATGGTAGAAATACAATAGTGCCAAACCAAAGTACAAAATAAAGGTAAACAGATAAAATCCTCGGCATCGCAAGCCATGGCTTGGTCCCACGCTCTCCTGCTCCAAGAAATCAAGTATCAGAAGTCGAAGGGAACTTTCCCTTCTCTATACCTGCAATAACATAGTCTGTATGGGACCAAAAGCATGGGCTAAATAGGGTGTGAGACTAAATCCCAATAGGCAACCACCCAAATATCTGTTCTTAACAGTCAGTGAGTATATGGCATGTAACAGTACAGTAAGCAGTAAATAGTAATAGTAAACAACAGGCAGTAACGAGAGATATAGAAAAATAATCAGTCCATAGAACAACAAGCAGTAGTGAAGAAAACAGCTAACCACTAACAGAAAACCCTCTAGGAATTACTCGCAGCCATCCGTTCTGGTCCTAACCGGGAAGTACCACAACCCTCTGGGCAGTGCACTCAGTATAACCCCTCTGGTTTGGTAGTACGAATTTATAAGACTCTCTGGGGAGGCTCACTCGGTTAATTCCCCTCATAGTCTAGGGTAGCCAGGGACTCTCTGAGGAAGGTCATGTTGTCTAACCCTTATGGCCCCAAGGTCTAGAAACTCTCTGAGGAAGATCACTCAGTAAATTCCTCCTACATTTTCAGGTCTATCACAGAATCTCTAAGGAATATCACTAAGTCAATTCCTTCTCTAGGCTGTAAAAAGGTTTTTAAGCAATTCAATAAGTAAAGACTCTCTAAAGAAGCTCACTCAGTCTACCCTCCTGTAGTCTATAAGATTCAAGGCACTCTGGGAAGCTCACTTGGTCTATCCCATGTAGCCTATAATGTCCAAAGGCACTTTGAGAAGCTCACTTGGTCTATCCCCTATACCATATAATGTCAAGGACTCACTGGGAAGCTCACTCGGTCTATCCCTTATAGTCTATAGCACCAGGTTCTCATAGCCCCATACCAGTCAGTGCATAATAATGCTATAAGGCCAAAGTAAACCTATAGAGCTACTTGGATAACCAAAGTACACCTATAGAGCTACTTGGATAAACAGTCTATAGCAAAAAAGCATGTTATCATCATCACTCCATCCTACGGTCACTAGGCATAGAAACAGGCAAAACGGTCAAGGTTAACAAAGACCCGAAGGTTGTAAATAGAACAAAGCATGGGAAAAACATCCAAGAACATCAATTATCCACAAACACAATCAATTTACCTCTACACAAGCATGCAAGCAAGGCGGTAATAACCATAAGGGAAAAATGGTAAACATGCAATACCCCGTTCACGAGTATTGGTGGAAATTGCACATAAAACTCAAAGACATCGAAAGTTAAGGCACAAACCACCTACCTGGATGGTAGGATATCAGTATACTTGAGCCACAAAGATTGATTCTCCTTAGAACTTCAAAGATCTGAGAAAACGTCCAAAACATTCCACCGAATATAACTTGAGAAAGAAGAGTAATTGGAAAACAAGGCTCTAAGAGAAGGAAGGACTCACTGTTGCGGTTCCAACGCAATCGACAGCGGTTGATTCGGAGAAAGGATGAAGGCACGGGGATTCGGAGAAGTTCTGCGGCCGTACGACGTCTCTCGGTCAAACAAGACCTAGAAGAAGATTATTATGTCGATTAGGTGCGACCCTGGTCCGTTTAATGAAAAAAATACACGACATGTACTTATTGAGTACACGGTGTGTACTCTATTTTTCCGTACTCTGCTTTAAGAGGCCTCCACTTCATCCCTACACACCGTGTGTGTGGCTTGGACATGGCCAGCACACAGTTTGGCATGGAAAGGTAGTACATGGTATGTAATCATAAAGTACACGGCGTGTACTTCAAAAATTTCCAGAAATTTTTCTTTTCTCAAAAACATCAGAAAAAGGAAATACATACCTAAAATGGAGATCTGGGTTCTTACACCACTAGAGGAATACTACACATGGATTCTACAACGCAATGATGGATCACATCAGATTGTGACCGAAAACATCAATAAAGAATGATTTCCATCAAGGTAATTCTTGTCAATTAATTGAATTAATTATAACCAACATATGATGATCCTCTCTATGGTTCTGGGACTCCCCTCTTTCTTTTTTCTTTCTTCATTCTATTCTGAAGATCCTACATATTTTTATCATGATGGATCTTAGATTGATCATTGTTAATGCTAAAATTAAAGTTGGTTACACCCACCAACGTGCTTCTCCTATGCCTAGAACCTACAAAAAGATGGTCGAAATCACATAGTTGATTTTGAAGAAAATATGTACGGAGAGAAAGATCACCAATTCATTGGTGTTGAGTGTAAAGACCTATAATATTCCATGTAAAATTTTTTTTAATTATTTGGTATTATTATGAGTCTGTGAAAATTGATGGAGTGTTATTCCAAGGACCAGTGTTCCCAGAATGAATTTTTGAACTTTATTTAAGGTACGTTCAGAAAACGTGTGTGTGATGTTTTCTATCTTTTGAACCGGTGCTTGGATAAAAAATTTGAGGACACTGTTGAATCCAAAGAACCAGGATTCACTTAAGGGAGGCTTCACTTTGACCATAGTAGGTCGGGAGAAAAATATAGTTTTTGTAGTTTTTAAAAAAAAATTAAAATAACATGTAATTGTTATTTTATTTTATTTATCTCCAACAGATGAGTAGCGTTGGCGGGACCAGTGACTTGTCAAGCCATTTAATGGATTGAATCATCAACTGTGTAACACCACCATTGACAATTAAAAAAGGTTAATTTATTTATTTAATGAACCCAATTAATTGTTATTTTATTTTATTTATCTCCAACGGATGGGTTTTTGTTTTTGATATTATAATATTCATCCTTCCCTGT